>JAWQEG010008263.1:0-23378 GCA_033782935.1 Petrolisthes cinctipes | reverse complement strand
GGTGAGGGAGGGGAGGGAAGAATCTGGAGGGATGTGTGAGGGGATAATCAGAAGAAAATTATTGGGTAAATATTGACATACTGGTAATACTGTTTATGGTAGCAATATTTTGTTTAGACCAGGAGAGCGAAAAAGAGACAGGAAAAAAGGCTGGGGGGGGGGGGGGTGAGTGACCGTGGACAGTAAACAGAGAAAGAAGGAATAGTGAGATGTAACAGGAGACAGTAAACAGAGAAAGGACAGTTAAATGTAAAAGTAGACAGTAAACAGAAAAAGAGAGAACAGTGTGATGTGACAGAAGACAGTACACATAAAACAGAGATGTGACAGAAGAAAATGTATACAGGAAGACAGGACACTCCGTAATATAGAGCGAAGTGGTGAGTGACAGAGAAATGCATATGAGGAAAGATATACAAAAAATGCCTTAGCAGATATGGAAGGAAGCAAAGACAAACAGATAACAGTGGTCAGAAGAAATTGATGGCTAAAGGACAGATAGAGGATCGATTCCACAGTCGTTCGTAGTGGTTTGTAAGCACACAAACGAAAGAATCTTAGTCGTGTAAATGACTTATGGATAAATTATTTGATGACTCCACTATGAAACTATTGTAATTATGGAACTACCTGACAGATATTGTGGATATGGTTACTGAGTTTGTTGGATATAATTAAGACCGACAAGTGTGGTTGGGGAGGATCATAACAAACCAAAGCCACTGTAGAATCGGCCCAGACAGAAGGAGAGAACAGGCAAACAGACAGACAGACAGACAGCAGGCAGGAAGAGAGGAACAGAGCCCAGGTGAAGGTCAAACAAAATAAGCCAGTAATTAGGGCAACTTATGACATTCTGATTGCTACCCAGTCAGTGCTCAGTAAGCTTGGTTCAGACTACACTCTTATACATTCTTTTCTTGGTGTTGTTGCTGTTGCCTGCCTGTCTGTCTGTTTGTCTGTCTGTCTGTTCGTTCTTATTGTTTCTTACTGATGGTCAACACTACACTATTATCTACTGTTGTTGTTGTTGTTGTTGGTGTATGTCTGTATGCTTTTGTTTGTCGCTGTCATTATCCTTTCATCCTCCTGCTCTTCTTCCATTTCTCTCTTGCTGTTCTCTGTTCTTCAATTTCTCTTCTTCTGTGTTGTGTTGATACGAGTGCTCATTTCTCATTGGTGTCATGTAATGTTAAGCATATTTCCTGCTCCCTTTGGCTTTCAGGGGTCTGTGATGTTGACGGTGAACTGGAGTCACAACAACAACAACAACAACAACAACAACAACAACAACAACAAACTATAATGAGGGAGTCTGTTTCAATTGGTGACATCACAGACCCTTCACGGTGGAGTGGACTTACTAATATTATGTGAATCCTGGCAGGCACTATGGCAGACTCTCATTTGTTTCACCTGATACTCTAGTCATTAATATCCATTATTTATTTTTAACTGATACTGTAGTCATTAATATCCATCATTTATTTTTAACTGATACTCTAGTCATTAATATCCATCATTTATTTTTAACTGATACTCTAGTCATTAATATCTATAATTTATTTTTAACTGATACAGTAGTAATTAATATCCATCATTTATTTTTAACTGATACTGTAGTCATTAATATCCATCATTTATTTTTAACTGATATTCTAGTCATTAATATCAATCATGAAATCACGAAACAACCATTTTGGCATGAGTTGCATCCCCTTGAAATATTTATTTGTAGATTCAAATTCTATACAAATACAAATGCCTTGGCTTTGTATTAAAAGGATCATCAGCTCAATTATATCATTAGGCCGTATTTAAGGGGTGATTTTCTTGTTGGCAAATGGAAATACTACTGATTCCTCCTAACTGTGACAGAAAACAGACGCCCTCAATGGTTCTAATGGGGGATCTGTTTAATGACATATTTTGGAGGAATCACAGACCTTCCAATTCACCAACAAGAGTAACTCCCCTTAACACCACTGTCATCAACACCTCGTACTTGGCGAAAAGGATGGTCGCATATAGGGTCATATGCAATAACATTCATGGTGCATACGACGGCGTGGTACCGGTACGAAGGCTCTATTATTTTTCTATGGAGCCATCGTATGCACCATAAATGTTTTTGAATATGGTTCATAATATCGTCCCGTAGTTTAATAATGCAGCGCCAAGGGTTATTTTTCTCACTTAAAGCCGTGCCGAGGGAAAATAAAACGGGAAATACCAATTGCCTCACATCCTCTAAATGGAGTCTGTCGTAAAAAAGAGTTACTACAGATCAAAGGTCAGTCCATGGCTTAGCGACGGAAATTAGAAAAAATTATCAACGAATGACAGCCTGGGTTCGACACCGAGACGATATAATGTGAAAGAACAACGAATATCCCAACCATAATCACCTGGAATAAAGTCAGTGTGTAGGTAATTTACACATTATGAACGAAGAGTGCTGAATATTATACATGGAAGTTTTGTCTCAGTGTCACCAGATATTTAGACATACATACTGGTGATCATTATTTCTAAACGTCACCCTACGATACCCTCAATAGTACAAAGAGCCTCTACATTAAGTGTTTGTAAAAAATCTGGAGCAAATCATTCCTCCAAACTATTCCAAGCAAGAGGCCACCATTATTTACGTTGATGTGGTCCTGTTTCCTGGTGTACTTTAGAGGAATCAAGGCGATCTAAACGTATCCCCTTAACTCGATGATGTGTGTTGCCAAGCCACTGTCAGGAGGTATGTTGAAGGAAGCCTGATAATTGCTAAGTTCATAACTTATGGACACATGTAAGGAGCAGTAATTAACCTTGAATACACTAACTCCCTCCCTATTAACTCGGAACCATCCCGGGTGTCTTGTTGCATACAGTAGACGGTCTTCAGAGTGCTAGATGGATGGTTACCACTTGATCATAAAGGGGGTTATTTAAGGGTGAATTAGAGGGTTATCTATCTACTCCTTCAAGCTACGCCACAAGACAGACCCCTATTTTTACACGGGAGGTACTATGTTTCTTAGCAAAGTCTGAAGGCATAATTATGTGACCTGCAAATTTGGCTGGAAGTATTTCCCTCTAAAGAGAATACTTATTGAAGATAGTGCCAAAGTTGCTCACCTCATTATTTCGTGATTTATCTTTAATTACTCTTTCATCGTTTCCCTTCCCCAGCCTTCGTTCTTCTTCCCTTCCTTTGGTCCTCTTCCCTTCCTTCATAATACTACCCTACTTCATTTCTCCCTCGCTCTCCTTCATCGCTCCATTGCCTCTCCTTCCATCGTCCTAATTTCTTTCACTCTCCCCTTCTTTCCATCTCCCTTCCTTCTCACTTAATCTCCTCCCCCCCTCCCACGCCAACCTCTCTCTCTCTCTCTCTCTCTCTCTGAATATTGGCCAGCCTCTCTCACATGCTGATGGATTTTTAATTAGTATCTGATAACATAATTACCAAATCAGTGCCCCCTTCTCCCTCCACACTTCCGTTTTATCTTTATCCCATATCATCCTCTCAATCATCGTTGTCTCTCCGTTCTTTCTTATCTTTCTGTCTGTCTGTTTGTCTGTTTTTTTTTCCACCAATTGTTATCAAACACCTCGTTCTTCTCTTCCTTCTCCTGTCTCTCGTTTTCCCACTCCTCCTTTCCTTCATCTCATATTTACCCATTTCCCTCCATCCTTTCTTCCATTTCAATCGTTCTTTTCCTCTTCACTATCCTCAATCTCTTTCTCTTTATGTTTGTATCCCCAGGCTTTCCTTCTTTTTTTTCACCTCGCCCTAAACCTGCATGGAAACTGCATCCTAAGTTTCCTCTCCTCGCCCACATTCCTTCTCCATGTGCCTCCCCCGAGTAATCATCATTTACTCATACTCTCTTCCCCTACTCGTTTTCACCCTCATGCCGGGTATCTTTCTTCTCTTCTGTATCTCCCTATTATCCCTTTTTTGTTCACTCTATCAATTTCCTCTCTTTCTTCGCACACTCCTAGTTTTCTTTTTACCCCCAATATTGCGTCCCTCTGTAGCCGCTAACTTCCTATACTATACTTATTCCGAGTCTTTTATATTGAATTGTGTACCTTTCACTCAACATGTCTTTCTCTGCACGTGTTTTTTTTTTTTTTTCAATCTCATGTATTTATTTCCCCATGCAGGTATTCTTTCCCAAATATGTATCTACCCTTTTCCCTTCCCCGACAGCCTATCTCAAGTACGCCTACCTCCCAAAGAAAATAGCTCAACATTTCAGGTAGAATATGGTTAGAATATATTTAAGGCAATTCAGAACCAGAAGAGTCATTAGGGCTGACAACCTCAAAGGACTTAATTTGCAGGAGGGACGGTTCTATGACCACAATATCTCATCTCTCTAGACAGACCCATTCTAGAGGAAGAGGGACTGGGGGAAGTTGGGAAGCATAGGGTATAAAGACACAGACAGTGGCAGAGGGCGACGAGCAGTGGAATTAAAAAAGAAGAGGAAGGGAAGTAGAAGGGACGAGAGGCAGCAGTGTAGGGTAGAGATGAATGGGCAGAGGTGTAGGACAAAAATAGATAGATCAGTGAAGAAAGGTAGACATAGAAGGTAGAGGAATAGGACAAGGGAAAAGGGGAAGAACAGGAGTGCTTTGGTCATATGTCGCCGTGGGAAGAATTAGATGACAGAGGTGTAAGTAAGTAAGAGGTAAGGTGAGAGGAATATACATGTGGAAGAACAAGTGACAAAGGGAGAGACGCAGGGGAATAAAGTTAAGAATCACAGATGAATTAAGAATACGTAAGAAGCAAAGGTAAATGTGTTGAAGTACAGAGCTGAGGTGCAGGGGTATACACTAAAGGGATAAAGGGTCGGGACAGGAGAAAGAGAGAGGGAGGGAGGGAGAGAGGAAGAGAGGGAGGGAGAGAGGAAGAGAGGGAGGAAGAGAGAGGGAGGGAGGGAAGAAGGAAGGAAGAGAGAGGGAGAGAGGGAGGAAGAGAGAGGGAGGGAGGGAAGAAGGGAGAGAAGGAGTTGGGAGCTGTGCCAAATTTAACTATATATTTTGCATTTATCACACCAACAGTAAGGAGGAGTTGCAGTTACTGGAATAAAATCGAATTGGTGAGGATAACAATGTAACAAAATATATATAACAATGGGTGAGAATAACCATAAAGCTTATGAGTATTTTTATATAATCTACTTATAGTAAACCTTTATGGATGAGGTCACTGTTGAATAATAATTCGTGAAAAAACGCATCGTACTGTATTTACTCGATATATTATCGAGGGAGTTGCCAGATGTACGCACCTTTGCCCTACAGCTAAAATTTAATGTACATGTACTTGTTTCTCTACTGTATGGAGAACAGATAACTAAAATAATCCGGTGTGCTAAAGTATTGTTGTAATGGTGTCCACATGATGTAGTGTTGGTGTCCAGAAATTTGTTAAGTGTTTTGTATCCATTGGTGTAATAGTGTCCAGTGGTGGTGTGACAGTGTGTAATCATGATGTATTATACAATAATTTAGCACCGTAATGCCCAGTGTTGGCTTAATGTCCCAATATCTGAACAGCACACAGCTAGGCAACAGGTGGAGATGGGTGGAAGTTGGACTAGCCTCTCATACACACACACACATGAATGCACGGAGGCACACACATGAATGCACGGAAACACACACACACACACACGTCGCACTCGGATTGCAGGCAGGCAGATTCAGACAGACAAAAACAGCTGAACAGGCAGACAAATAAACAGGCAGATATACAGACAGACAAACAGAAGCAGTCAAATGGGCAGTGGACAGATAGACAGCCAGAGACAGTCAAGCAGGCAAGCAGGCAGGCAGGCAGTCCAACAATGTCAGGCTCTTATATTAATTGATGGGAGGCAGTGTGAGTGATATTCCATGTCAGCAGCAGCAGGCAGTCGATAACTGACGTGTTGGCTGACACTCACAGAAGGGAAGGACATTGGTGGGGGTCAGCTGCAAGCATCTCCCAGGGACCTACACCACCACCAATGCACTTACCACGTTTACACCACCTTCTGCTTCCACTAATTCCACTTACCACGTTTACACCACCTTCTGTTTCCACAAATTCCACTACTGTACTTAGGCCGTTTACACCACTAACCACTCAAGCTACATCCACTAGATCACTTACGCTGTTAAACCACCATCTATTTACATTTCCACTATCAATTACACCGCTCCTTCAACATTATTATCCAACATGGCTCCCCCACCACCACTACTACAACCAGCTAACCATTTTACTATACCGTACACCACCGACACAACCACATACCAACACAACCTACACTTACCAACATAAAGTCACCCTCCAGGCCCCCACCAACACCTACATAACCAGCTAAACCTCTTACCCTATCATCTACAGGCAATATCCATACCTTCTACCAGAGCAACACTAACTATCTACCTTTCCATCTTGTAAAACCTTCTATCAGCAACACCATGAATACTCTACCTACCCTATATCATTTTAACACGACCATCATCTACCACTAAAACCTTCACATTATACTGGGGTATCTTTATGACATCACTCGTACCTATGCATATGTTTTCGGCCTTTCTTTCTTGAGTTAATATTCAGTTACCATAACAATATAGACGAATGAATCATTTATACCTTAAACATATGAAGGGTTATTTGCTATAAGTGTACATGGATCGAATCAGTACAACGTCCCACTCGTACTTTTCCTTTTTTCGACTACAGGAATAGTACAATACTAGACAAAGTGCTGACACCAAACTCACTATGGCAGAAAAATTACAATGTTACAACACGTGAAAGATACCTATGTAATCAATGATGTGTTTAAAGGTTACCAGTGTACAATGTTACCAACTTTCCACACACCATTCATAATATCCATCCACTTCAACACGCAACAACGATATAACCACTCATTCCTTGACCAGATGAGTTGCATATTAAACATTTATTGAAGAGAAAATACTGACGGCGTTCCTACCTCGTCGTGATTGGTTCGAGAATCACTTAAATGGATAATTGCAACAGGCGTGAAAAACTTATTGAATCGTAGGCGAATTTTTAAAAATCTAAATTCAATATTTTAAGAATATGAAAGCGTTGATTAATATAGACGAGCCAAAGGTATAATTATTATGGGTGAAGAAAAAAAGCTGAATGGCTGAAGAGGTGTGTGTGTGTGTGTGTGTGTGTGTGTGTGTGTGTGTGTGTGTGTGTGTGTGTGTGTGTGTGTGTGTGTGTGTGTGTGTGTGTGTGTGTGTGTGTGTGTGCATGGGGGCGAGTCTATTTTGGAAACACGAGTCCATATCTATGTACAGCCTGATAACAACACGTATTATAATGTTGTATAATAGTATAATGTACCAACACAGTCAGTATACAATGCTCATTATACCCTCCAGCTCTCACAGATGTGTATTGTTGTCCTGTGTGTAGATTGACATAAAAAGTCATACTAAATATTTGAATACCATTAGGCCATATATAATAATTCTTTGTGGTGCTAAATATATTCATACATGTGGGTTGGAATGGGGGATTTTATGTGATATTGTAATTACAAAGGTCAGCTGGAAATGGGCAGAAAAATTACCATGTTTCGTCATTGTGTGTATATAAATTACATAAGGTTTTTCACACACACATCACATCACACACACACACACACACACACACTCACATGCACATCACACACACACACACACTCACACACACACACACACACACATCACATCACACACACACACACACACACACACACACACACACACACATACACACATCACTCACTCACACACACACACACATCCCCCACTCAAACGACCAGCAAAATATTTCCCTCCTTCACCCCCTTCCCTTTTTCTTATTTGCTCTTTCTTTATTTCCTTTTTTTTTTTTATCTGCCCTTCTTCATTTCTCAATCCGGTTCACCCTCATATCTGTCTCGTTCTTTTGTAGTGTTCCCTTAATGTGTTCCCCAGGTTCTATTCTGAATACTTTTATCTCTTCTGCTACATTTTTATATTACTGTTCTTTTCTCAGTATTTTCTCGCTTTTCCTTTACTTCCCCTCTTTCGTCTCTTCACGTTTGTTTCTTTTCACATCTCCCTTCCATCTTCTCCTTTATCATTTGTGCCTGTGATTCTTTTATTTCTTATTTTTTTTCATTTTTATCCTACCACTTTTCATTTTATCTTCTTATCCTATTTACTGCCACCTCGTCTTGTCTCTCTTTTCACCCCTTCATAGGTTTTATTTCTTTTATCTTTATTACTTCTTTTATCTCTTCCCTTCTTCCTTCCCTCCCTATATACTTTACTTTGTCCTACTACTTTGCCTCTCACTTGCACTTTCTCCCTAAGCCTCTATTTCGAAGTCAAATTCTAATTCTCTCTCTCTCTCTCTCTCTCTCTCTCTCTATTTTGTGTACCCGTACCAGTCATAAAAATACACAAGCATTCACACTACTTACACACATACACACAGGGGCGCCTATACAACAATGCAAACTCACAGACAGACGCACACATATACATAACAAAAGACAGAAAAAATACGAATATACATCTTGCCAAAATTATAACCTTCCCTACCCCCCCACCCACCACCAACACACACACACACACAAAAAAAAAAAAAACACACACACACACGCACGAGAAGAAACAAAAACACGACGCCCACACGAGAAAAAACGCACATGAACACACACACACCATCGTTCAAGGCTAAACAAGAACAACACCAACCTCCAACCAACCCTCCCAGTGACCGTCGTAAAGTCTGTAACAATGATTCTCCCTTTGAACTTAACTCGGCCAAACACAAATAAAACTCCAGCCCGTCTCTCTCTCTCTCTCTCTCTGGCTGACCATGTAAAGAGTTACCATAAAAATACAATAAAACTCTTGTCGCTTCATCGCTTTGATTGTTTATGCGTGCTTTGCTGTAAGTGCACAACGCTCCGGCTCAACTATCAAGTGTCACGTGAGCTGAGCAAAAAAAAAATATATATATATAATAAAAATAGGAGCAATTTTCTAGTTCTTGTTCGTTCTTTCTTTTTGGTGGCCTTATTTTCCTGTTTTTATTTCTCGCTGTCTATATCTTTTTCGTTTCTTTTCATCCTACTCTCTTTCCTTCGTGTCATTTTCTCCTGTCATTCGTTTCTATACATTTCTTTCCATCTTTTTCATTCTCTTTTTGGCTTGCTTCCTTCCTACTCTTTTCCGAATTTCAGGGTGATATGCCTCGACATCCAACATAGTCTGGTAAAATGTGTGTGTGTGTGTGTGTGTTATTTTTTTTTTTTTCAGCACTGTACTCTTCACAATACTGTACTCATCCCCTTCAGTCTGTTAACCCATGCATATAATATTATGTTTTCTTTCGGCGCCTATGCTTTGTAATTCATAATTGCTTCTTTTGTAGGTGAATTGCAAGGTCTCTGATTCCTCCAAACTATGCTACGAAACAGATCCCCTTATTAGTACCATTGAGGACGTCTGTTTTCTGGTATAGTACGGAGGATTCAGTAGCCTTCCAATTTACCAACAAGATAATCTCCCCTTAAGTCAGTCCTGTTCAAAATCCTGAGAGACGAGCAGAATGTGAGTTGGTAAATAAAACCAAATCTTGATAAAAGAGCTCTTTACCAAACCTGAGATTTCTAGCCAACGAAATTATTCAGATAAAAGCTTCAGCCTTCATGAGTACTTCTTTACTGGTTTACTTCATTTCAGATAGTTACAGTTTTAAGTGTGATATAGTCAGAAAATGAATGTGTCCTTCAAATATTGTCACGAAATAACACCTATATGGAAGGAGCTTGTTTCGTGGCATAGTCAGGAGGAGTCAGAAGCCTCCAATTCTCATACACGATCACAGAGTCCATAAAAGTATAATATAATGAAGAGCTGGTGTTTACTACTATACATATGTTTACGTACGTCACACATTACACTAGAGTTAATGCATATACAATTATATGCACAGTCTCGGCCTTCAAGAAGTATCCACCCACTCCCAGCCAACCCCAACATGTGTATCCTACATATTGCATGTTCGATATGAAGGTGAACGTTTCCCTTATTTCTGAGTAGGCTATATTTTGTAAAATATCATTGAGGTCAAACAGGCGAGGACAGTGGAGAGTCCCTTTCATCTGTGTGGTTCAAGCTTTGTCAGTGTGTGTGTGTGTGAGAGAGTTTGTGTGTGTGTGTGTGTGTGTTTAAGCTCCTGTTTCTACTACCGTCTGCTTACTCTTCATATTTTGCACTTTGTTACATATATTTATTCACTTACTTCTTATCCTCTACTGATAAGTACAATACCTAACCTGTTTTTCCTTACCTGAATTTACCAAGTCTAATCTAACCTGAACTGACCTGATCTAACCTACCGACACAGAACATAGGCTTCACCAAGACCTTTACCGTGGCCCAGGTCAACTGCTACCCACACACACACACGTCACGACTTCCAAACTGGCACCCAGCCACAGAGGGAGGGAAATGAGGGTTATTTCCAAAACTGCAGCTGTGATGGTACCAGCGAGGGTGTTTTATGACGTTCGGTGGGCTTATAGATAGTGTCTGAAACTCGATTTGAATGAGCAAATATTCTCAGTCCCTCACCTGAGAGGATTCAATCTCCCGACCTATAGGTTACGAGTCCAGCATACTATCCACTCAGCCACCTCATATGGGAAACAGAAACTTCCTTGTCTCCTGATAAGATATTAGACAAATAATCTTACTGTTACGATAGGACGACCTACTGACAACAACAGCTCAAACCAACACGTGAATACATTGTCTGGAATCACATGCTTTCTGTAACAATCTCAATTAATTTTTGTTCAGTTTTTCAAGTACAGTGTGTCCAAGTATCTGAAATGTATTGTACGGTTGAAGACAATCGTTCTTGATTTTTCTAGAATTTCGAACCCATGGAAAGAGTCTTCGAACCTTATGAGCAGTGCTGTTTACATGTGTTTTCATAGATTATAGAGAAGAACTCCGTAAAATAGGCTAAGATTGTAGGTATTTTAACCAAACAGATAAAACACTGTAGTATAAAAATATCGTTTGATTCCTTATCATATCCGAGGAATGAACTCCGTCTTTCAAAACAAGAGGTGGCATGGGACAATGGTAGCCTCTTGACGAGTGCCTCTCCACAAGGTCTCGTCCCCAGGTTACTCTATCATTCCTAGTATCAGCTCCACAATAGCCACCCAGTCTTGTTCACCTCACCACACCTCACCAGCACATCCTCAGTAACTGGTCTCTGCCTCTCCTATGTTAACAAAACGAGGCAAGAAACGTTCAAATGTCTGTTTTCAAAAAGTCTTCATCCTTCTGCCTCTAAATTATAATTGAACCAGCCTGATGCGACAATATAGCGACGTAAATACTTGACCAATTCAAAGTTTATTTGTATTTAATATTATATATAGCTTACTTCTGAAAGCACACATTACTTACAGGTGTATGTGTATTATGTGACGAAGCAGCAGTCGCCAGGTTGAGAGCAGGAATCCCCTTGCCGGTACAGGACAGCCACAATCAATTATCCACCGAGACTTTCCTTTCATCGTAGAAAATATCTTGGTAATAATGAACAACACGTGTATAAATATGCAGCACCTCGTAATAATAATTGATGGGGTTGAGTTGACATAAGGTGTTGTATGATTATTTTTTTATATGATACTGATTTATTTACACAGTGGAAGGAGAGTGTGGGTGGTTATTTGATTTTCGCTGTACCATAAAACCACGCAGACAGTTTGATGTATGGGAATTCTTTTTATAGAGTAGTAAAAGCAAGGTACCCAATTTCCTCTGGCTTTATTATAAAACTGCTGTGCAAGGTCGTTGTCATAGTTTATAATATTCGTGTCGAAAAAATATAATTACATACGGTATTACAAAAAGGAAGAGGTTGAGTGTGTGAATGAGTGAGTTGGTGTGTGAATGAGTGAGTTGGTGTGTGAATGAGTGAGTTGGTGTGTGAGTGAGTGAGTTGGTGTGCGAGTGAGTATACAGTATTATACGAGAGTGAATGAGTGAGTGAATGAGTCCACCTGGCAGCCAACACAACACCACCTGGGAACCATCAGTCTCTCAGGTCATTAGTCCTTGCATGCACGGGAATAATTGCCACATGTTCACCAGTCATACATTTCACTTGAATAACTTAATAATACTCCTATCACGCGAACACTTATTTCCATCGTCCTCCCTCCTTCATCCTCCATTCCCAGGACAGATTTGACCAAGGGACGGTGGAAAATGACTTTGTGCACTGTCCAATTAACACCATAACAGGTCATGGCATAAATGCGATAAATATAATGAAAAATGAAATATAAGAAAAATATAAGAAAGAATAAAATATGAAACAAGTTTAAAATAAGAACGAATGAATATACCCAGCTGCTGTCTATATCATCCAGCGACCCCTCTCTTCTTAAACTGATAAAGCGTTGTTAAGGTTTTGGGATACAATCGAAAATGTAAAGGCGACTGACTGAATCATCCAAACTGTGCCACAAAACTATTGCCATGACAAACTCCAGATGATTATATTTAACCATCGACTATACATAAGGTTGAAAGAAGACCACCACCCTAGGAAACTAATGAAGACCCTTGTAGGCTGAGGGAGAAGGTGAGAGAAAGGTGAATGAACAAGTCTGAAGGAAATCTTGAATCAACCAAAGGAGAAACCAAATGTAGTGAGTGATAAAGGCTCATATCTACCACACAAACATAATGTACACCTCCTCCCTTCTCCACCCTTCGTTTTCCGCTCCGATATGCTCTGTAATTATTTGTTGATATTCCCTAACTACCAGAAAACTTATTGGCGAAAGGGGGAAAAAGTTAGACTGGCCAGACGACGGAGGGGATCGAGCCTACTAGTGTGCTACCTGCTTTAATAAATATCCAAGTTTGACGCCAGCCCGCCCTCCATCCACCCCTCCGTTCCTCATTCATTCTACCCAATATCCGTCTTTCCTCCTCCTTTCCAGGGTCTCTCTCTCTCTCTCTCTCTCTCTCTCTCTCTCTCTCTCTCTCTCTCTCTCTCTCTCTCTCTCTCTCTCTCTCTCTCTCTCTCTTTATCCGGTTTCCCTTCGTTCCAGGCATACTCTCTAATTTCCTCCTCCTTCACCTCTTTCTTCCACTCTCCTATCCCTCTCTTCATCCATCCATTTTCCATATCCTTTAATCTCAAACCTCTTCTCTCTTTCCTTTATCCTTCCTTCCTCTTCCTGCCTCTTTCTTCACGTCTCTCTTCCATACTCTTCCCTCCATCCTTCATATTTTCCAACTCTAAGCCTTTTCTCTCCTCCATCCTATATCCTTCCTTCCATCCTCTCCCCAGAATCCCTCACCTCCTCGGCCCTTCCTCCCTCCCTCACCCCCCTCCCCTCCCCCCCTCCCCCATCTCACAGCTCCTATTACTGTGTCAGGGGACGGTCAACCCTAGAGCCCCCCGCCCCCACCCCACCCCCACCCCCAGTCTGTGTTATGAAGACGTAATGTGTTTTCCTGCCCGCCTGTCTGTCTGTGTGTGTGTGTGTGTGTGTGTGTGTGTGTGTAACATGTCGAGCGAGTCTAGTGATATTCTATTCGGCACTCCAAACTATAATATTACTTCCCTCCCCTCACTCCACATTATAATATTACTCCCCTCCCCTCACTCCACACTATAATATTACTCCCCTCCCCTCACTCCCCAACATAATATTACTCCCCTCCCCTCACTCCACACCATAACATTATAACTCCACTCCCCTCACTCCACACCATAACATTATAACTCCACTCCCATCACTCCCCAACATAACATTACTCCCCTCCCCTCACTCCACACCATAACATTACTCACGTCACCTTGATACTCTCTACACTCCACACACAGTTTCACACATGTTCTCAAGGCGTATCTATAAATTTAACCAGGGCTGGAAATAAGTCTGGGAAAATTAGTATGACCAATCTCCTCTTGTTGGGAAATGACCTGTTTTATTATATGTACTAGTATTAACATTATATAGTTTTAATTATATGCAAAACAACTTTATAACTGTATCATTGTGCTATAGTTTAATGGAAATAGGTATATATTCTGGTTCTCATTCCCCTCTGTGTTTCCATCTTAAGAAAAGCAAGTTTCGTTTGTGCGCTCAAAAAAAGTCAAGAAGTTTCAGACATATTTTTGTAAGTGATGGACAGCAGCCAGAAATGTGGGCAATTGTAGTCGTGATGTACCTGACGTCGTCGTATGCAGAAATGTGACTCTCCTGAAAATATATCTATAACATGTGATAGGGGAAATATTTAAGAGAGCAAGAGCATCATAAATAGTTGTATTGAAGTGAACGGAACCGACTGCCTGGCAAATGTAGCTTAGTATACAACAAATAAAACATCGCCAAGGTTGAAGAAATATTGGTGCAATAAATGTTTTCAACACAACGACCAAATATTTACCGAACAGAGAGGGATATATTACAGGTCTTGCGAATGTTCACACACACACACACACACACACACACACACACACACACACACACACACACACACATACACACACAAACACACACACACACACACACACACACACACACACACACACACACACACACACACACACACACACACACACACACACACACACACACACAGGTACCAAAATTCAAAGGTAACAAGATAATTCTATTAAACAAATATTACCATTGTTGCGTTCCTGCTAAGTGATGTTGCAGATACACGAACTCAAATAGGTTTTTCATAAGCGGTTCAGTGAGTGTGGAAATGAACAAAAGTACTCCCGTTATCTGGGAACTAAGTTTAAATGTTACTTCGGCAGCAGAGGTTCATACATCTGGAGTAAAATCATCCCCAGACCTTTCTCTCTCCTCATCAACTTCTCTATTTCTCCCTGCCTTTCCTCTCTTCTCGTCACCTTCTCTGCTTCCCCCTGACCTTTCTTTCTCCCTATAGTCTACTCTATCTTCCCCCTGACCTTCCTCTCTCCTCATCAACTTCTCTACTTCCCCCTTACCTCTCCCTGACCTTCCTCTTTCCTCATCAACTTCTCTACTTCCCCCTAACATTCCCTCTTCCTCATCACCTTCTCTATCTCCTCCCCTGCCACCCAACCGTTCTTCCTCACCTGTTGCTCTCTCCTGCCGCCACTGTCTATCTTCCTCTGATGATTAATGTCTCTGGGGCTCCTTTACTCCTCCAGTGTATCCTAACAATAACTAATATGGACCGGGGCATTCACTCGTTCATCTCTACACGCTACTTTCTCTCTCTGTCTATCTAGCTTCTCCTGCAGTTATTCATATACTGACTTATTATACCAGCTACCAACCTGTTTAGGCATTTTTCTTTCTATCCATCTATCTAGTTGATGATTAAGTACCTATCAATCTCTTTATCCATCTGGGATACTGGATAGTAATTATTTAGGATACTCTCATACATTATATTCATTATATCTGTAAAAGTATGTCCTGTTTTTATAATAATGCTTTACTTGTCACGGATATAAATGCAAATTTTATGGAAACATGTGTAATTTGTAATCTAATTACAAATAATGGTAATGCAGTAAAATTAAGAGTATTGTTTATTCATTAAAATCAGCAAACTTTAGGATATAAAAATTATTCGGTGTTTTAAATTCTTTTTATCGCAATGTAAACATTTTTCCTATCTCAATGTAAAACATATTATGTTTATCCGGACTCAGTGTTCGCACGTAGTTATTACCACCAACAAAGTTGTTGAGGAGGTTATTGTTTTCATCTCTGAATGTCTGTCAGTCAATTCCTTGTCTGTCAGTCTGTCCCGTCCACTACAGCCAACATACACACCCCTTGCCCCGTATACCTTCACTACACACCCCGTATTCCCACTAACGTATACCGGTACTTCCACTGCAGTCACTGGGGTACACTCGGGTCTCGCAGGAATACACTGAATGAAGAATGCAGTCGCGGTCAAAAGGGAATTATTAATGAGAGCTGAGGAGGATTCTCTCTCTCTCTCTCTCTCTCTCTCTCTCTCTCTCTCTCTCTCTCTCTCTCTCTCTCTCTCTCTCTCTCTCTCTGCTTACGTGAGGGCATATGTGTGTGTGTGTGTGTGTGTGTGTGTGTGTGTGTGTGTGTGTGTGTGTGTGTGTGTGTGTGTGTGTGTGTGTAATATTATGTGGTGGAACACAGACAGAAGCACATATGGTAGAACAGTGTTCACATACCCAACAAGTGCGATATGACCAAAATTTTCTCACAATTGAAGACGCTGTCTCTAATAGATATTCTGAACCTGAGCCATGTAAAATCATTCATGCCATCTTGTCTTTGTATTACTAATGGGAAGGATATATCCGAGGGTATAGATTGTTTCTATTTTATATTATGATTATAATAAGGCGTATCCTGGTGTATCGGAGGACTTTACATGATTGAATTGTTTTATATCTGAATATTATGGGCATAGGCAAACAGAAAGTGATACTATTCGCTGTTATATATCACGTTTGTTGTTGATAAAGACGCACACAAAATGTTCAGAACAATAATTGCTTGTAATTCAACTTTTTGGATACGGTGTTAAGCTAGTTTTGTGCTGGACCATTATATAAAGATATTGTAAATGTGACTTGTGTATGTATTGTGCTGTATTATGTTGTGGTCAATAAAACATCTATCTGTCTATCTATCTATCTATCTATCTATCTGTGTGTGTGTGTGTGTGTGTGTGTGTGTGTGTGTGTGTGTGTGTGTGTGTGTGTGTGTGTGTGTGTGTGTGTGTGTGTGTGTGTGTGTGTGTGTGTGTGTGTGTGTGTGTGTGTGTGTGTGTGTGTGTGTGTGTGTGTCTGTGTGTGTGCTTAGTCATTGTGTGTGTTTCTTTGAGTCTCCAGAGAAGGAACACGTACTGTACACATAACAACCAGAAAAGATCAACACAAATATCACAACGCCACTAACTCTACAACAGTGGGGCAAGAGTCTGCATTAAAACAACAATAACAACAACAATAACAACACCAACTGCAACAATAACAACACCAACACCAACTGCAACAATAACAACACCAACTGCAACAATAACAACACCAACACCAACTGCAACAATAACAACACCAACTGCAACAATAACAACACCAACACCAACTGCAACAATAACAACACAAACACCAACTGCAACAATAACAACACCAACACCAACTGCAACAATAACAACACAAACACCAACTGCAACAATAACAACACCAACACCAACTGCAACAAAGTGATCCGAGTGAGAGGCGTGACGTGGAAAAGTTGCAATATTTCCCAGGTGTGTAGGACGACCTGCAAACTTCAACATGGCGTTTTTTTCTTGTCATTTGTTTGGGCTTTTATTGCCTTTTCGGATCCCTGTCCCCTCCTGGTGTTGTGTTGTGTTGTGTTTTGTTGTGTTGTGTCATTTCTTTTAGTATCTATCTGTGTGCCTCATGTTTTTTCCGTCTGACTATCTTGCTGTCATTAATATTCATTCGTAATAAAGCTAGATATGGACCGTACATAAAAAGACAGTGAACTCTCAAGTATTTCTTCCATTCAGCTGTACAGTATCTCACTTGCCCTACGACGAACGAATTAATCCCTTTTTTTGTCTAATTCCCTAATATTGCAAGAGTTAATGGGTACACTCAGTCTTTAATATCCACATTTGGTCAACACTGTAACACTCTAACGTCATCCGTCTTGCTTTCTTACCACTACCTACGCTCTGACAAATATAAAGTACACCCATCTCGAACGAAAATGGATGTGATATGGATTTCTCCTTTATTTATTATTTCACAGGTGAGGACATGTAACGAGCTCCTTGCATTTAGTACCCACCTTCCTCAATAGAAAAAAAAAAAAAAAAATCACGTACCCTACTCCTCCCCCCTACTGCCCCTCTCACCCACCCTCACCCCTTCCTTTGACGCCCCTCAGAACAAATTCTTTGATCATGAATCATGTAATTAGCGTCACCTGCGCCCTCGCTCACCCAACCAAAAAAAAAAAAAACTCTACTCACACACCTACTACTTTTTCACGGCGCTATAGAAATACATTTTCAAGAGCAGGGGGTGATTTATTTTGCCGGTGTAGGCTCGTCATATTCCACAATGATTGCACCCTTATGTCGAACCTGTCTGAGTGAATTCAAGTTTTTAGAGTGAAAAACTATATACTGGATTTCGTGGTGACTGATTTGTAGAGTGAGATGTCAATAGTTGTGGTTACCAGAATTGTAGGTATTGGTGAAGTACACTACAATGAAGGGTTTGACTGAATGAACTACTGTTTATCTTTTAGTGTAAGAAATGTGGTTTTGATATGATACATTGCTGATTTAAGTGATATACATTGTATGTCTGTCAACCAAAATATCAGTATACCTTGAGTTTGCATGCTGTAATAACCAGATATATGTAAATAGTAAGGTATATAATCTCCCCGCCTGTCCGCCTTAATTCCTGACGTAGTTCTCTCACAAGTTTTATCTGTCAGAACCAATATATTAAAGCATTTGAAATTCATCGCGTGTTCTGGAAGGCCAGGATAAGTTGAAGGATGGTGAAGGTAATGGTGGTGGTGGTGGGGGAGGATTAGGTGTGATAGTAGTGGTGGTGGTAGTGGTGGTGCTGGATTAGGTGTGACAGTGGTGTTTGTGATGGTGGAACAATTACACTTTAATAGTTACATAAAGCCTATATATCGCAGTTTACAGTATGATCATTTCCATCATTCCATAACATACCATCTAACATAATGGTTACATTACATTGTGTTTAACATGTTCTCTGTCTTACAAATTATCACATACAATTACAATCATCCAAACAAATAAGTTTTAATAGCCCTCTAACTGAAACACAGCAATTTGCTGCCTTTAAACTGCGCCCCCTTTTCGTGGTGTTATAAAGGGACTCGGTATGTCTGTCATTTTATTACACGGTTTGGAGGAGTCCGTTGCCCTCAATTCACTGACTATATCACAGGCCTCTAAATATGTAAATACTACCAAACCATATCTATTGTTGGAGGAAGGCATTACTGAGATTCAAAGCCAGAAAAGCTATTTCAGTTAATCATACACATTAATTACATTAAATAAGAAAGACGATTATAAATGGCGCAAGATAACCCCTCGTCGCCCACGGATTAAATTCATCTTCCTCTCCAACTTTGGGGTTCCTGTGTGGCCTCCCGCCCTGGTCTGGTCCAGGCCTCACACAGCCACCAGAAGGCCGGGACGGGCCGCCCTTGCCACCTGGGACGCTGAACCTGACTCGCCTTAATTAATAATGAGAAAAGAGGGAGGCAGTAGGAGTCTAACCGGCTCTGCTGTGCTCTGCTCTTCTCCAGGATCTGTTGCATCGCACTCTTTGGGGTCTTCACTCCTTCTAACTCTTGGCCCTCTACTCCATTTATCTAATATTTTACAGATAGAACATCTATATCGCCACATAAAGTAAACTACGAGACTGCCTTATCTTGCAAGATAAAACATGGACGGAAAGAACAGGCGACTGGAAACTTCAAGCCGTGATGCTAAACAAACCTGTACATTTGGAACTGTGATAGTACTAGTTGTTTAGAACCAAAGAACTCTGCTATATATATTTTAACACTATCTTCATTATCTGTCAGTATACAGAGGGTGAATTATTAATAAGATTTGGAAAGTAACATTGGCTGTTACAGTGAGCGAGGTTCGAGGAGGTTGGGTATTATTCGGGAACACAAAAAACAGAGATTAATCAGGCATATAATTATCATGGTGTATACACTTATTACTATTTACTGATATAATTATCATGATGTCGAATTATTATTCACGCATATAATTATCATGGCGTTGTAGTTATTATTTATGCACAAAATTATCAAGTTGTCATTATCATTTACGCATATAATTATCATGGCGTTGTATTTATTATTTTCACATATAATTATCATGTTGTCATACTTGTACATTTAATTATCATGATATAGTATTATAACTATTGTCCCATATAATGTTTATTGTGTCGTTCTATTATTTATCCATATAATTATGAGGACGACGATATCGGCAAGGCTGGAGTTGTCGGAGTGTTGTATTGTAATAACTTTGTGTCTCGGCTTCAAGGTGAGAGACGGTCCCACACCCAGACTTGTAAGGTACGCCTCCGGGTGCAAACTTTACAGTAAAAATTACATTATAACTTTCCAGAAATTCCTTCATTAGTGACAGGAATGGAGTTGAAATGGCTCGCTAAAATATATTCCATCTTCCATCTTGACAGAATAAAATTATTCCTTGCTTTTTGCTGCCAATTTGGGTTCAGGTTCAGCCTTGATATAAGAGTACCGAAGAACTCTTAAAGGGGTATATAGCACATTGTTTTGGATGGTAAATCTGGAGCAAATTATTCCTACAAACTAATTCAGGCAACAGGATACCATTATTTTTCTTCATCCGGGTCTGTTTCCTGGCATACATTGGAGGATTCAAGGCGCTCCAATCTATCAGAAGTATACTATCCCCTTAACTAAATATATTGTTCTGACCATGTTTTACTGAAACAACAATTATAATTATTCGGACTATTTTAGAATCTTCAATATGTAAGTTTAATTGTTTATATATATAAGAATGCTAACTCTTAATGCATACAATAACAAGAATAAAACATCACAAATCGAATCAAGGTTCCGAATATATAATAATTATGATTGGACTCGCTGTAAGCCATGAATGTGCCAGCATCAAGTACTACAATGCATAATTATATACAGTACCAAACGTCTGGGTTGTGATCGGGGATTTGACTCATTCAAGATACCGGAAGGGAAACACTAACAGCAGCGAAAGGATACATGATAAGCTGAAGGTGGTTGGCTCGGGAACTTAGGGATATCAAAACTTTTTAAGTCGCATTTTCCTATATCTCTGCCAATATCAAGATTCAGTTTTCGATCTGTGTCAACCAGTCTCACAGTGTGCTGCCAGAGAGAGAGAGAGAGAGAGGGGGCGAGTTAAAAATGTAAATTAAGGCATCAGGAATTGGAATTTCATGTACATAGCGGAATACCAGGTTCGGCTTTTTTCATAATAAAGTATAAGGTATGATTCCACCGGCAAGTTTGAACTCAGTGTAGAGCAAGATATTTTTACCTGTATGTGTTATTACTCTTTTGGCTAATGCTACTTATATAGGATTATATTGGTATCATCTATTATTCAGATACCTACAAGTAACACAGGGAAAATTAATTAAATAGTTATACTTAAGGAACATAATATTATGTACCTATTAACTGTAAAGGTAATACATCAGGCGAAATTATTAAACTGAACAGATCACATCAACAGTCAAGATGCAACAGACAACAGAGGGTCATTCTCTTTGAAGGTATGAATATGAAAGTAGGCTTAGGGGATGATATGATAATGAGACGTGCAGGTGTACTGAGAGGGAATGAATATGTAAAAGCCTTTGTGAACTTCTGCTCGGGATGGATAATATAACAAATCGGTAATATTACAATGACCGAGTAATATTGCTTACCAACTTTCAATTCATTTCGAGATACGTACTCAAAAATAAACAAAATTCACTACAGTTTCTTTATAATAATCTTGATAAGTAAAGTGATTATTCGGTCAAGGTATTTGTTATTGTTTTAAGTAGACACACAAGATGCTCTGATATTTACATGCTCAGTGTGGCTAGAAATTTTCTGATGTGAAATTGCATCCACCAGTGTTTGCGATCTCTCTCTCTCTCTCTCTCTCTCTCTCTCTCTCTCTCTCTCTCTCTCTCTCTCTCTCTCTCTCTCTCTCTCTCTCTCACAGGATTAAGGATGTGATAAGCCAGCAAGTCTTTCATTTTCTGGTAGTCAAGATCGGTCCTGCTGTTCTAGGCTGCTTCACATTCCTTTATAAAATGTGGGCTCACCTACTCTACGCCTCCGTTTCTAAGCTTTCGTTTCAATTGCCTTATGATATAGAAGACTCCGCTACCTCATAACTCATAGATTTTAGAGCTCATAAATATCCATTATTGTGGGTGGGAGATGTTAGGTTATTTTTTCCCTAATGAGATGAATCATAACTACACAGATGAGTAATGGTAGCAATAAATCTTGGGGCTTCCTCCTTTTTGGATGAAATACTTCTAAATATATGTTCTCCCCATCTCCTTCCCTCCTTGCCTTCCCTCCCCCAACCACAAATTAGGCTCCATTTACTTGGCTTCATATCTTGGTTATTCTGAACTTTCGACATTTTTACCAAGATGAGAGTTCAATTAGACAACACGTTCATCTTCCTGAGATATGTAATGCTATGGTAAGTTTGTGTTAATTAAAGAACATTCCCAAATTGCAAATGAGTCTGGATAGCCAGTAATCTTTCACGTTTATATTACATTTAGCCGAGGCTCGAGGGTAAACTGGAGAATTTATGCAGGTAATATTTTGCTATGTATCATAATCTTTGTTGCTCGATGTATTACCTGCTGAGGAAAAAGCAAGAGTTATGTCTTATAAATTTGTAATGACTAATACTATCTTTAAATTTGCTGAGAAAACAACACTGTGGTTTTTTTATTCTGAAACTGTAGAGTAGTATAAACGGACCCTGTGATGTAGTAAGAAAATTTGTTGTAAATGAATCCTTCAAATATTGCCATGAAACACCACCCCCATGTAAGGAGCTTGTTTCGTGGTACAGTCAGGAGCAATCAGAAGTCTCCATTTATCATACACGATCACAGGGTCCTTAAAACCGGGTCAGTTGAGTTGAATGGGAAGCGATACCACTACACCAACCCAGACCCACTCATGTATAAGAACGAGAGAGTCAATTGGGATAAAAAACAACGTGTAGAATAAAAGATACGAGAGGACTGAAAGGAATGAAAGGGAGGAACTAACTGTGGCTTGCCTTGTCCCCCCCTCCACCCTCACTCTATACCCTTTCCTCATTCCCTTCATCACTCCTACTCCTTTCCTCCCGCGCACTTACTCTACCTTTCCCCTCCTGGTACTTCTTTCTTCTCCCATTATTCATATAGTCCATCGTTCCTTTTCAAGACCCTAAAACATATTAAGTTAATTGCCAGCACTTTCCTGTGTTCTTTTCCCAGCCAACAGTGTTAATTGAATATACGGTAAATAAAGTCAATTTAATATGAACTGGGTTACTAAAAACACTGTAATATCCAGAAGAGCTCTTGTCATAAAGGGCTTACACGCGGTACTCCATTAGAATATGGTGTAAAATTGGCA
>JAWQEG010008262.1:10000-13057 GCA_033782935.1 Petrolisthes cinctipes | reverse complement strand
TGTACAGTACAGTACATGGATTCTTGAAATATTGCCACGAAAAAAAAAAAAAAAAAAAAAAAAAACACACACACACACACACACCTATATGGAAGGAGTGTGCTTCGTGGCATGGTCAGGGGGAATCTGCAGAAGCCTCCAATTATTTTCATACACGATCACAGGGCCCTTAATTTGCACAGGTTGATTCATTTTAGCACAATATTAGCACAGTTTGAGTAATTCTAGTACAATATTTGCACAGGTTGAGTAATTTTAGTACAATATTTGCACAAGTTGAATAATTTTAGCACAATATTAGCACAAGATGAGTCATTTCAGTACAATATTTGCACAGGTTGAGGTTGAGTAATTTCAGTACAATATTTGCACAGGTTAATTAAGTTGTAGTGAATTTTTTACTACATTTAAGTCGAAGTTTCAGCTGAGGTCGAGGGGATAAAATTCCAGTAAGTATAAAGGCATGTCAGTGAATAAAGGGAGGAGGAGGTGGTATAGAAGAGGGGGGGAGGTGGAGGGGGTGAGGGGGGGAGGAGGAGGAAGAGGTTGGGGTGAGAGGGGGAGGAAGAGTAGTAGGAGGAGGAGGAGGTGGTACAGAAGAGGGGGTGGTGGAGGAGATGGGGGTTGGGGTGGTGGTGGGAGGAGGAGGAGGAGAAAAGGTTATGGTGGGGGGGGGGATGAAGAGGAGGGGTAGGGGAGGAGGAGATGAGGATTGGGGTGGTGGTGGGAGGAGGTTAGGTTGGGGTTGGGGAGGAGGAGGTTGGGGTGAGGGGAGGAGAAGAGGAGGAGTAAGTTGGGGTGGGGGGGGGAGGAAGAGGAGGTTGGGGAGGTGGTGGGAGGAGGTTAGGTTGGGGGGGGGAAGAAGGAGGGGGAAAAGTAGCAATGGGAGTGGTGAAGGAGGTTGGGGTGGGGGAGTTGGAGGGGTGGGGGGGTAAGAGGAATAGGGGGAGGAACAAGTAGTGATGGAAATGAAGGATAAAAACGAGGGGGTAGAAGTAGAGGTGGAGGAGACAGGGGGGGGGGAGGGAGGAGGAAAAAAAGGATTGAGAAGGGAGAGGAAGAGAGGGGGAAGGGGGGGAGGGAAGGGATGAGGAAAGAAAGGATTGAGAAGGGAGAAGGGAGAGGAAGAGAGGGGGGAGGGGGGAGAGAGGGAGGAGGAAAAAAAGGATTGAGAAGGGAGAGGGGGAGAGGGGTAGGGGGGAGGAAGGGAGGAGGAAAGAAAAGATTGAGAAGGGACAGGGGGGAGGGAGGTTAAGGGAGGAGGAAAAAAAGGATTGAGAAGGGAGAGGAAGAGAGGGGGGAGAGGGGAGGGAAGGAGGAGGAAAGAAAAGATTGAGAAGGGAGAAGGGAGAGGAAGAGAGGGGGGAGGGGGAAAGAAAGGATTGAGAAGGGAGAGGAAGAGAGAGGGGAGGGTGGGAGGAGGAAAGAAAAGATTGAGAAGGGAGAGGGGGGAGGGAGGTTAAGGGAGGAGAAAAGAAAGGATTAAGAAGGGAGAGGAAGAGAGGGGTGAGGGGGGAGGGAGGGAGGAGGAAAGAAAGGATAGAGAAGGGAGAGGAAGACATATTTTTCCTCACACCGGATGCCCTGGACTTCCTGCGGGGGGAGGGGGGTCCAGTTTTCTAGTACCCCCCCCCCCCCCACCCCGCCACTCCTTTTCCATTTTAAGCCCTTCAGACCTCCCCCCACCTCCCCCTCTCCCCTTCTAAGCCTACCAATCCCTTCATTCCCCACCTTCCCTCCCTTTAAGACATCACCCCCACCCCCACCCCTACCCCCTCCCTCACCCTTCCAAGGTATTCTATTCTTCTCTCCCCCCTTCCTTCTCTCTAAATCCCCCCCCCCCTTTCCCTCCCCTCCCCTCCCCTGTTTTCTATCCCTCTCCTCCACATGCTTGCTTTACACTCCCCTCTCTCCCTCCCTCGTTTCCATGTCCCCTCCCCTACCCTTCTCTCTCCTCTCCCCTCCTCTCCTCCAATGCAGTACCCTTTCCCCTTCTCCCCTCCTCTCCTCTCCCCTCCTCTCCTCTCTCCCCTCCTCTCCTCTCTTTCCCTTTCCTTCAATACAATACCCTCTCCCCTCATTGCTTTCTCTCCCATCCTCTTCCCTCCTTTTCTCCTTCACTCTATTTGCTTTCTCTCCCATCCCTTTCCCTTCCTCCTTCCCTCCCTTTGCTTTCTCTTCCATCCCTTTCTCTTCCCCCTTCATTTCATTGCTTTCTCTCCCATCCCCTTCCCTCCCTCCTCCTAGCCCCCCCCTTGCTTTCTCTCCCTTCCCTTCCTTTGCTTTCTCTCCCATCCCCTTCCCTTCCTCTTTCCCCTCATTGCTTTCACTCCCATCCCCTTCCCTCCCTCCTACTTTCCCCTCCTTTGCTTTCACTCACACACACACACACACGCACGGTCGCCCACACAACTCACGTCTCCCCCGCCAGTCAATTAAACCAGTCAGTTATATAATACACACAGTCTTTTACAGTCACTTTATTACACACACACACACACATACACACCCAAACACACACACATCCACATACATAGAAATACACACACACATACACACAAACATACACGCACACACACATCCACATACCCAAACAAACACATACATACAAACACAGCCACATACCCAAACACACAGAGACACAAACACACACATCCACATACCCAAACACACACACACACACACACACACACACACACACACACACACAAATCTTCAAAACTGGCCAATATATCCAACAAAACTCCTCTTTCCAGCAGTTATTAAGTTGGGGGAAAAGTTCAAGGAATTTTAGGGAAACTGATTCCTCCAAACTACGCTACGAAACAGACCCCTTACTCATAACATACACACATACATACACACGCTGAAGTGACCTGTTTCCTGGAGCAGTTTGGAGGAATCAGTTGCTCCCCAGTTCATCCAAAATAGAAAAAAAAAAAAAAAAAAAAAAAAAAATCTGATATGGATAGACGATGCTCAAATCCGACACTATTGAATCTTTGACAATATATTTTAACAAGTTATTTTGAAGACTGATTTGCGATCTATTTATAT
>JAWQEG010008262.1:0-5000 GCA_033782935.1 Petrolisthes cinctipes | reverse complement strand
TCGGTAACTCCACCCAACACATTAAGGACCCTGTGACCGTGTATGAGTCCCGGTGGCTTCTGATTCCTCCTGACTATGCAACGAAACAAGCTCCTTCAATGTAGTTGGTGTTTCGTGCCAATATTTGAAGGACTCGCCAACCTCCAATTTTCTGCCTACATCTCTAGGTCCCTTAATTCATTCATGGGGTCTTCTGAACTTGGCCAGAAAACAGATCCCATACTCGTGTACAAAAGTGATTTTTTTTTTTTTTTTTTTTTTTTGCATAGATTTTTTTACGTACCATCTCAAATAATTTTCTGTGTATCGTAGTAGGAGCAATCTGTGTCACCTCTTTTCTTCTTTTCAGTCCCCAACCCTCCTTTTTTTCCTTTCCCCTCCTCTCCTCCAATGCAGTAACCTCTCCCCTCCTCTGCTCTCTATCCCATCCCCTTCCCTGCCTCCTTTCCCACCTTTGCTTTCACTCACACACACCCACGGTCGCCCACACATTTATACACGTAGTAGAAGCAATCTGTGTTATGCACCTCTATATATTTTCTGAGCACCACCGTAGTAACATTTTGACTGTAAATTGTATCACCCACTAACAAATTATTCTTCCCTTATCACCTTATAGTACTCATAGGCACCATCTGTATATCATCGCTAATCACCAGACCATCTAATAACCAGTCTACTTATAGGCCCCATCTCTATATCACAGCTAATCACCAGACCAGCTAATAACCAGTTGGCCGTGTGAGTACAATTACCATCGTTCGTTCATCGTAATTATTGCAGCAGCAGCAGCAGGTGAAATATTTGCCCGGCCATAAATAACAGCAATTGAGTATGGTAATGAGTGAGTCGAGTAATGAAGGAGGCGGCCACCCACCCACCAACCAACCCACCAGATAACTAGCCAACCAACCAACAAACCAATCAACCCATCAACCGACCAACCAACCCACCAACCGACCAACCAACCCACCCACCAGATAACTAACCAACCAACCAACCCACCCACCAAATAACTAACCAACCAACCAACCCACCAACCCACCCACCAGATAACTAACCAAACAACCAACCAACCCACCAACCAACCAACCAACCAACCCACCAATTTCTCTCCGTCCTGTGGTCAAGCTGAGGCTTCCTACGTCCTCCAACCCGTTTCATGAGGTGTAAAGGACAATGAAGAATCTAGTCGAGGCAAATTTATCTCTAGATCGGAGGATGATGGACGGAAAACGGAGGAAATACGAGTGATAGATCCTCAATGGGGTCCCTCACTTGGGGCTAATATATACGACAGTCGGGACCTCCAACCCCCCCTTACACCAATGAATGACACCCCCCCCCCCCACCCTCTGCACCTCCGCCCCCTCACCTTCCCATAAACCCCCCCCCCCCCCACGCACACACACACACACACAAAATAGCCTCCCGAAGAACGATGTATGTACAGTTGTGGTCATATAATTCTCCCCTACTCACGTAATTTAGAGCCAGGACCATCATTTCTCCCTAGAGTTTTGAGTCGGAATATTTACCTGTGTTTTGTCATTCAGGTTTGGCGTTGTTTAAAAAGAGGGATATATACTTGGTAACTATTGAGAGCATCTGTACAACTATCAAATTAATTAGAAACTACAGTCAGTATCAATTTATTATCTAAAATTATAATGATGTTGTCTATACTGCACATACTATTCATTGTACGACACATAATATACAGTATATATAAGAACCTACATATATACAGTTTATATAAGAAGCCACATAATACAGTATACATGACACAGTATACATAACACAGTATACATGACACAGTATACATAACACGTCACATAATACTGTATACATAACACGCCACATGATACTGTATACATAACACGTCACAAAATACAGTATACATGACATGACACATAATACAGTATACATGACATGACACATAATACAGTATACATAACACGTCACAAAATACAGTATACATGACATGACACATAATACAGTATACATAACACGTCACCTAATACACATAATATACACATAATACACAACATCTACAACACACAACAACACACTGCATTTCTTAACCATACATAATAATAATAATAATATTCATAATACTGTAATACTAAATACTGTACTCACCCCTGGACAGCCTCACCACACTATCCTACAGTACATTACAGGCTCCAACTCACCTGTAACAAAAGAAAATACAAACATTACAACACCACAGACATGAGGAAATACTAGAGAGAGGGTTACACAAGGTCAATTCATGTTATTAATGATATGTGTGTGTGTGTGTGTGTGTGTGTGTGTGTGTGTGTGTGTGTGTGTGTGTGTTGTGTGTGTGTGTGTGTGTGTGTGTGTGTGTGTGTGTGTGTGTGTGTGTGTGTGTGTGTGTGTGTGTGTGTGTGTGTGTATTTTTAAAGCAAGGGAATTTTTTTTGGTAGCCTATTCATCTTCATTTAATTGGAGATATACATTTGTTGGTGAATTGGAAGGCTACTGATTCCTCCAAACTATGCCACGAAAACAGACAGACTAAAAGGGGATCTTGTTTCGTGGCATAGTTTGGAGGAATCAAGACACCTTCCAAATTACCAACTATAAAATCACCCCTTAAATAAATAAAAGTAAATAAAATAAATTAAATCCATGGATGATATTTTATGCAACAAAAGCTACAACAACATAATTTACTCTACTCGGTTCGTTCAGTTATTTATTTAATGGCCCTGTGATCGTGTGTATGAAAAGTGGAGGCTTCTGATTCCTCCTGACCATGCCACGAAACAAGCTTCTTCCATATATAAGGGGTGTTTCATGGCAATATTTGAAGGACACATTTACCTCCAATTTTCTGACTACATCACAGGGTCCCATAATAGGGTGAGTGGGTGAGTGTTTATCTATTCATTGCAGGAAGGTCATTAATTCAATTGGATATTAATTACTTGAGGGAAAGACAGGATAATTAAGAGTAGACCATTCTTTACCACACACACACACTCTCTCTCTCTCTCTCTCTCTCTCTCTCTCTCTCTCTCTCTCTCTCTCTCTCTCTCTCTCTCTCTCTCTCTCTCTCTCTCTTGCCTTTTGTTACCAGTTTATATTAAGAGATATTAAGTCACTTTTTATCATCTACTTATATTTATCTTTTATTCTTGTATTTATTAATTTACTGAGGTTTCTGCAGCTGTTCGAGATGGCTGACGTATAATTTATCTATTTAATATGGCATTTGTACACTCGCCAACAAAAGCACTGTCGCCTCAAAGGGTGACAAGATAACAGAGGAGGCGACACCGCTTTTGTTGACGGCTATATATTTTCAAGAGTCATAATTCGTTCACCCATTGAGGAGAAGTGGAGATGAATGATGCTTAGTTCGAGTCAAATCAAAAGGAATATTCATGTTTACGTCAAAATTTGTTAACCCATTGAGGAGAAGTGGTGATAAATCATGCTCAGTTCGATTCCAATTAGAAGGAATATTCATGTTTACATCATAATTATATCAAAACAGAAGAAGCAGTATCTAGTCGTGCAACACACAACCCAGCCCAGAAGAAACACAAATAAATAAACACACAGATAGGTAAATATAAAAAAAATTAATGAATAGATAACAAACGGCTTGATGAATGAATAAATAAATGAATGAATGAATGAATGAGTAAAGGGATTAATTAATAAACAAACAAATACAGAGAAAAGTATGATACAGACGAATTAATATGTAAACAAAAATAAATAATAATAATATGTATACGAAAACAAAATAATAGCGGCTTGATAAATGAATGAATGAGTAAAGGGATTAATTAATAAGCAAATACAGAGAAAAGTTTGGTACACACGAATTAATATATATAAATAAAAAAAAAAGATTAATATTTATACGAAAACAAATATGATGGTGTTAAAGAGAAAGAAATACATAACCTGTGTGTGAGAAATAATGAACCCAGGGCTAATGACTCTCACCTCATGTATGCTAATTAGGGAGGGCAATTAGGCGGGGTTGTGGGGAGCAGGATGGATGTTGGGGGGGTGGGGGGGCGAGGGGGGGCGGGAGTGAGGCCTTGTTTGGCAGGTGTGAGGGAGGGAGGGAGGGAGAGAGGAAGGAGAGGAAAAAGGTGAGGAGGGAGGGAGGGAGTGAGGGAGGAAGGTGTTATTGGTTAGACAGATTGAGAAATGCATAGATGTATACAGGGATGGGAAGGATGAAAAGGGATATAAGGGAAGGGATAGGAAGGGATGGGAAGGAAGGGAAGGGAAAGGAAGAAAGGGAAGGAAGGAAGGGAAGGGATAGGAAGAATGGGAATGAAGGAAGGGAAGGGATAGGAAGAATGGGAATAAAGGGAAAGGATAGGAAGAATGGGAATGAAGGGAAAGGAAAGGAAGGGAAGGGAAGGGAAGGGAAGGGAAGAGAGGTGATGAGATGAGATGCCACCGGGAAGGGAAGGGAAGGGAAGGGAAGGGAAGGGAAGGGAAGGGTACAGGATCCACCATCAATTGGTTTACGAGACATTGTGTGGGAGGAGGGAGAACAGGAACAGATGGGAGAGAGTATATGGAAGGGAGAGCAGGAACAGAGGGAAAGAAAAGAGAGAGCAGGAAAAGAGTGGAGGAGGGAGGATATGGAAGGGAGAGCAGGAACAGAGGGGAAGAAAAGAAGGAGAGCCAGGAACAGAGTGGAGGAGGAAGGATATGGGAAGGAGGAAGAATAGAAACAGAGGGGAAGAGAAGAAGGAGAGCCAGGAACAGAGTGGAGGTAGGGGGGATATGGGAAGGAGGAAGAATAGAAACAGAGGTGAAGAAAAGAAGGAGAGTCAGGAACAGAGTGGAGGTAGGGAGGATATGAGAAGGAGGGAGAGAGGAAGATGAAACATAATACAAATACACACACTGCTATATATACATTAAATAATACGAGTTACATTAAATAATACGAATACATACATTGCTATAATTATATACACTAAAATAAAGTT
>JAWQEG010008261.1:0-21234 GCA_033782935.1 Petrolisthes cinctipes | reverse complement strand
TTATTGCCCACAGATGGCGCCTATAGTTTGTTGATGAATGTGTATAAAGTTAGGTTCACGAGTCTATAAATCTAAGCACACACACACACATACAGAGAGAGAGAGAGAGAGAGAGTCAGAGAGAGAGAGAGAGAGTGAGAAAGAGAGAGAGAGTTACAAGGAGTTACAAGGAAAAGAAGTACCCTAGGGGACCTTACGATCCATACAAAGAGGGTACCTGTGGGTTTAGTTGCGCAAGTAGGCGACCGTCCTCGAATGTGTCATGTGAAACCATCAAGGAACACTCGCACAACGGCTTAAACACCTAGACGGTGGTTTAAGGCTTTGTCTAATCTGGACTTGAACTGATCCACAGAGTTGCTGTTGACTACATCAGCAGGAAGCGCGTTCCAAGTACCGCAGATGCTGTATGTAAAGAACTTACCACACAGATCACGGTTGTATCGCTTCAGTTCAAGTTTGTAGCCATGATTCCTGGTTGTGCCCTCACTGAGTTGGAAAATGTCCCTGTAGTCTACATTGTCAAAGCCTCGTAGTATTTTAAACACTTCGATAAGCTGACCACGCAGTCTCCGGGTTTCCAAAGAGAACAGATCGAGTTCTACCAACCGCTCTTTATAGCTCTTGTGTCTAAGAGAGGGTATAAGTTTGGTTGCCCTGGCTTGCACTCGTTCCAATCTAGCGATATCCTTTCGGTAAGAAGGACTCCAAAACTGGACTGCATACTCCAGGTGCGGTCGGACAAGGGAATTGTACAGACAAAGTACTATCTCCTTGTTCCGGTATCCAAACTGTCGCTTTATGTACCCTAACATCCTTTGGGCTTTCTTCTCAGCCTCAATACACTGCTTTGAGAACTTGAGGTCACTGGTGATAGTTACACCCAAGTCTTTCTCAGTATCAGTGCTTACGAGAGCATTGCCCTTAAGGTTATACTCTGTTCGGGGGTTTCTGTGGCCTATATGCATAACTTTGCATTTGTTCACGTTAAATGGCATTTGCCACGTGTCAGACCACTCCCCGATCTTCCTAAGATCTTCTTGTAAGCGGGTAGTATTTCCTTCTTTCGCGACATTCATACCAAGCTTAGTATCATCGGCGAATTTGGAAATCTTGGCAACCATGTCACCGTCCACATCATTAACATAGATGATAAACAGTAGTGGTCCCAGAACAGAACCTTGGGGAACACCGCTAGTAACGGGCACCCACTCTGAAGCCTGTCCATTCACTACCACCCGCTGCCGTCTGTCACTTAGCCAGTTCTCTATCCAATTTGCCACATTTCCGTCTATGCCCAGTGCACGCACTTTCCGAAGGAGGCGGCGGTGGGGTACCTTATCAAAGGCTTTCTGGAAGTCTAAGTAGACAACATCGACCGCTTTATCCCGATCATGCTCACTGAAAACAAAATGGAAGAATTCCACCAGATTTGTGAGGCATGACCGGTGCTGCCGGAACCCATGCTGGGAACCCCTCAGTAGCAAATTTGATTCTAAGTGTGCTGTTATTTTGTCCACCATGATGCTCTCCATGAGTTTACAGACTATCGAGGTTAAACTGATGGGTCTGTAGTTTGACGGTTGGCTAGCATCTCCCTTCTTGAAGATAGGAGTCACCTCTGCCTCACGCCAGTCTCTAGGAACGCATCAGTCTGGATTACCATGTTGAAGACCATGCACAGGTGCCGTGATACTTCACCATGCACTTCTTTCAACACTCTAGGTAAGAACCCATCCGGACCGGGGGACTTGTTTGCTTTTAATTCAATTATTTTTCTCTCGATTTCTTCTTGGGTGAAGACCATTGACTCCAACTTCTCACTGAAGGAGTCCAAAGGTTCGGGAATGGGACCACTCTCCTCAGAGAACACTGAAGAGAAATACTCATTTAAGAGGTTAGCATTTCTGCATCAGAGTGCATCAATGCTCCATCCTCATTCACCAAGGGACCGATCCTGCGTCGGATGGTTTACGGCCATTCACATAACTGAAAAACTCCTTGGGTTCTCTTTGCAGAGTCTAGCCACACGGACCTCCTCAGCACGCTTAGCCGCCCTTATTTTGGACTTCACGTTTCGATTTAGTCTTCTATGACCGTCAAAGTCCCCAGATGCCTTCGCTCGACGATACGCAGTTCTCCTCTCCCTTAGTAGGTTACGGATTTCCCGATTAAACCACTTAGGTTGAATGAACTTCTGACCTGTTCCCTTCAGAGGAATAAAGCGCGACTGAAGTTCCATGAAGGAAGACAAGAATGACCTCCACAGATCATCAGCACTCTCTCCCTCTTCTAGTTCCATTTCAGCAACGCTTTCACGAAGACCTGCAAAGTTCGCTCTCCCCATGTCTAATTTTCTATGCACCGGGGTCACGGACTCCATATTAGGGACTTTAACTGAAAATCTTATAAGCTTGTGGTCGCTTCCACCTATTTCTTCGTTTACAGAGAGGTCTTGAATGATGTCATCCTCGGAGGTGAGGACCAAGTCGAGTATGTTAGCACCTCTTGTTGGCTCCCTTACCCATTGAGTGAGGAATTCATCATTTACAAACTCCAAGAGTGGTGTGTTCTCGGCAGAGGGCTCTCTGGTTTCCCAGTCAACATGTGTGTTGAAGTCCCCCATAAGGATGCACACCCTGCCGTCCACTAGTTCACCCAGCAACTGGTATAGGTCCCCTGTCCATCTCATTGAGTTGTCCAGGGGGTCTATAAAGCAGCAGGGTTCTGTATTTTGCAGTGCCTATTTCTAGGTCAACTCCAAGGAGCTCGTGGTTCGATGTGATGTTGCAGGTCATCGATTTGATGGAGTTCTTTACATACAACAGCACACCACCACCCCCTCTGTCCTCTCTATCTTTGTGGAAGAGTTGGTAGCCTGGAATCACGAATTCCCCTTCAAGATCTCTGTCTGAGGTTCTCAACCATGACTCCGTTATGGCCACCATCTCGGGTTCCTCTGTCGCAACGAGGGCCCGCAGTTCCAAAAACTTGTTTCGGATGGACCTGGCGTTGAACAATAGAACCTTCAGGGAACCCCCAACTGCAGGGCTCCCTATACTCCTCCGTTTCCCGGTTTGGTTATTGTCTTGGTAGTGCTGGGGATATCCTTCTTCAGGATCTCAGCGAATGTCTTCTCTGGGGTCACTCTAGCATAGCGACGAGGGCTCTCCTCCACGCTCGGTCGAGTGCTCCTGAGACATCGTCGGACGGCGTCTTCCATTAATTTGGAAAGCACTTCTTTCCCCTTTAGTGAGAGATGTGTGCCATCCCTCTGGTAGAGGTCGTCTCTACCAAAGAGTGAGGTGTAGGGGTCCACAAAGAACACCCCCTCGGCAGTACACAAATCAGCCAGGCGCTGATTTACTGCAATGTTCTTTGACAGAGCAGTCCCTAAAGGGCCTCTCCTTGGGAGCATGCCAACAACTACCCTTCTGCGGGTTTTTTAACCCACAGTCATCTACTGCACCGATCACATCCAAGAGGACTCCTTCGGTCATGCCTACTCTACCATTTCTCAGGTAGATGTCATTACCACTCACCATGAGTGCAATGACAGCAGATCTGGACGTTTGGATCCTCTCAGCTTCCTTTCGGAGGTCAGCATTGCCACAACCTGGCAAACAATTCACCTTCACAGAAGTGTGAAGGCGATCTGCCATTAGGGGGTTCCAGCCCTCGTGCCTGGGAATCACCTACAATGTGTATATCCACAGGCCTCTCCTTGGTAGGAGCACGAGATGCCTTGTGAGGAACCCGAGAGTGTTTTGAATTCCTGCCGGGCTCGTCACTTCCTCCAGGTTGCTTCTTCTTCTTCTTTTTCTTCATTTTCTTTTCCTTCTTATTTGATTCCTCACTTTCTTCTAATCCCTCCTCAACTGTCTTCTTGGGTATTTCTCCCTTCTCCATATTCCCCTCCTCTTTTTCATCACACTTTTCTGCAGTATCTTTTCCTTCTGCAGTCTCTTTTCCCTCTTCATTGCTGTTCTTCTTGTTGTTGTTGTTCTTCTTCTTGTTGTTCTTCTTCTTGTTCTTCTTCTTATTCTTTACCGCCGTGGTGGAGCTCTCCGGTGAAGAAGCTCCTTGGACTGCCTTGTCTCTCACATGGCAGTCACACCTCTGTGAGTCCATTCGGAGAACTTCCTCCTTTAGGGAGTTGTTCTCCTTCGTGAGCAGTGAGATGTGCTTCATCAACCTCTCCTCGAGTTTGCAAAAGTCGCAGACACTCGAGGAGTCTAGGTCGCTCGCACTCCTCCCGCTGAAGTCCTCACACCAGCGGTACACCTTGCATGTAGTACATGTAAATTTTCTTGCTGATGGACCAGTCATCTCGCTCTAATTCAATTTCAGACCAATAATATAAAAGAAAGGGTAATGTGATTTGGTCTCGCATAAGTCTCATCCGCCTACTTCCAGAAGGTTTTCGGTCGTTCGGCCAACAGAAACCTTATGAGCCAAGCACACCAACCCTAAGGTCTCCCCTGGGTCGGACGGCCCCAATCGTGCCGCAGCTCCCAACTGAGCAGCACAAGAGTCCTAAGTAAATGGGACTCTGATTTTTCGACAGGGGTGCTTGAAGTGTAACCGTCGTCCTACTAATCCCTACTAATCCTCCATCCGCGGCCAAACTTAAAGCAAATAGTAAAACTAAATGTCCACGACTTAATCCGAGATCTTTTACTGGCCTGGCAGCCAGCGAGGCACGAAAGCTCTCTCACCAAAGAGCAGTCGAGCCTTTAGGCACCTAAGAACGGTCACAGGGAGAGAGAGAGAGAGAGAGAGAGAGAGAGAGAGAGAGAGAGAGAGAGAGAGAGAGAGAGAGAGAGAGTCAGAGAGTCAGAGAGAGAGAGTGAGTGTCAGAGAGAGAAAGAAAGAACGAGAGAAACACAGAAAGAGAGAGAGAGAGAGAGAGAGAGAGAGAGAGAGAGAGAGAGAGAGAGAGAGTCAGGGAGGGGAGAAGCAGATAGAGTTTTGTAGTCGAGTGTACAGTCACGGGGGAAAGTTGTGTCGCTACTATTTACTATAACCATAAACACACTTTGATAATAATATTGTCGTGAATGAGACGTAATTGACTATTTCTCCTGATCAATTATTTTACACTTGAACAGAATAAACAATCACCTCTCATTCACAACAAATATACTTCTTCAATCTTCAGAATCACACCAATGAATGAGGCGAAAGAATATTAGACCGAGATTGTACACATAAGTTCACCGAAGGAAAGGGGGAGTTGATCATGCAAGCAATGAAGCAAAGACAGTAAAAAAAAAAAGTCACTCGTTTACACATGAATTAATTTGCATGTAACTAGAGACCAAAGTTATGCATCTCAGGTCAAACTTGAAGCCTTAAGGGGGTGCGCGAATAGGGGGACAGGCTTGGGGGGAGGGGGTTTAGGGGGGTGCGGGAGTAGGGGACAGGCTTGGGGGGGGTCTAGGGGGGTGCGGGAGTAGGGGACAGGCTTGGGGGGTGCGGGAGTAGGGGGACAGGCTTGGGGTGGTGGTTTAGGGGGGTGCGGGAGTATGGGACAGGCTTGGGGGGTGCGGGAGTAGGGGGACAGGCTTGGGGGAGGGGGTTTAGGGGGTGTGCGGGAATAGGGGACAGGCTTTCTACCCACCCCAAACCTGTCCCCCTATTCCAGCACCCCCCAAACCCCCCCCCCAAGCCTGTCCCCTACTAGCGCACCCCCTTAAGGTGGTTATTTATTTTTTGTTACATTGGAGTGCCTTGATTCCTCCAAAGTATGCCAGGAAACAGGACCAGAAGAGCAAAAATAATAGTGTTCTATTGCTTGGAATGGTTTGGAGGATTCAGTTACTCCAGATTTACCAACACAAAACTTCCCCCATAATTAAGGACCCTGTGATCGTGTATGAAAATTGGAGGCTACTGATTCCTCCTGACCATGCCACGAAATATCAGTACTGTAAAAACCCTCGTTATACAATGCATAAAATAAATACTTGTATCCAATACTTCATTTTACACTCATCCTCTCATTGAAGACCACCTAATGTATTCCCAGGCTTCTGTTATTCATTACTAAACACTTCATTTTACACTCATCCCCTCATTCAAGACCACCCAATATTTTCCTAGGTTTCTGTTATTCATTTCTATACAGATTAAGTGATTTACTGAGTCTGTGTTAAAAAGGATAGTGCTAAATATGTTCATCTTATATCGTGGGCCTGGCTACTGTACCGGCTTTACAGTATGTACAGTCGGCGGCAAAAGTCCTGTCGCCTCACTTGCTTCACCGAGGCACGCGATGTTCATAGACTCGAAATTGTTAGGTGTAGAAAACGTGGTATTTCTCGACTCCATGAACACTGCATGTCTCGTTGAAGCAGGTGAGGCGACAGGACTTCTGCCGCCGACTGTACACTCGTGATACGTAATTTCTGACCCGAGACGAACTGCAGGCATCACACATACCTTGGCATTCGAACTCAGCCTCTATGGGTGTAGGCTACTGGGTGGGAAAATGAGCAATACCAGGCGATTCGAAGCTTTCTGCCCCTCACACTCTGGTCAGAAATTATGTATCACGAGTGTACCTTAAATATTAAATAGCTCCATAATCATACATTAATACAAATGATTTACTTTACCTTCTGTGATCTCGGGGAAAGGCTCTCGTCTCAACTTCAGCTGCTGCTTCAATTACTATTACTATTTAGTGCACAGCGACCCACAACAACCAACTATATCTGTCTTGTCTAGATCTGATCGTCACGAGGTTTTGCAAAAGTCTGGAGTCTTGACCTTTGGTGTAAAAAAAAAAAGCCGGCCACAATCTAAATGGACCGTATTCAAGAACATCCGTGGTGTATACGATGGTGTGGTACTGTACGACGGCTATGTTGTTTGTCTATGGAGCCATCGTATGCACCATAAGTGTTCTTGAATATGGCCCAACGGAGGCACCTGCTGTAGCTCGAACGAATAAACAACACAACATACTGTATACTGTACTGACTGACTCTCTCTCTATGTGTTCAGTACCCTCTTCATTGTTTGGGAGGGGAGGGGAGGGGGAGTGCGTGATATTCTGTTTCAGTGTCCCGTTTGCCCGACTGCTGCCAGAAGTAAAGTTAAAGAATTTGACACACAAAACATTCACAAATACAAAACAGCATTACTGTGTATTATTCATCATGTTGGTCAGCCAAAGAAAAAAATTATAATAATAAAAATAAATAAATATATGAATATATAAATAAAATAATGCCATGGCTTCGTTCCAAATTCCGGATATAATGGAACAGACAAGTCGAAGCAGCAGGAATATCGAAGCTTCACAAGTCTGACAACTGACCGGACAGTGTAACTACAACACACACACACACACACACAGGAGGAGATAATGATGTAGTGTACAGAAATATAGTTTTCCAAATAGAGAAATAGACGAATGGAACAAATTACCAGAAGAAGTGGTATGTGTCAAAAACATACATGACTTTAAAGAAAACTATGATAACTGTCTTTTAATATACGGAACATTACGAGCTGGACTCAATCCTGTAAAGATACAAATAGGTAAGAACACACACACACACACACGTTCTACACTGTGTCCACTCCCCAATACACCTTCTAACTCCATGCAGACGACCACAGGCACCATTCACTCACTCACTCACTCCATCGCTCAATCATGGAGTGACTCGAGAATCTGCTATGCAAGGATAGTGCGGCACTTGACAGGTTCTCTCATTTCCTTACTTGTTTTATTATGGTAAATGTAATTCAACTCAAGGCGAACTACATAAACAGGGAGACAGACAACAACAGAGACGAGTTGAGCACCAATTGTTTTATACACCTATGTCACAGCAACACACACACACACACACACAGCAGCAACAACAACAACAACAACAACAACACACACACACACACAAAGAGTACAGCTGACGTGAGGCACAACAGTTATAGACAAAACACGCACCGACACTTCTACACACCCAAGAACACACACACACACACACATGCTGTACACACGTCACTCTTCAGCTCGTTGTGTAAATATTGGGTGGAATTTCTCTTTGATTGCTTTACATATTTACGAAAAGCCAACAAGAACATCACGCTTACAGGAAATACGGAAATCCAAGATGTGTTCATAGTGTAAGACTGAGAGTTCACCTTATAGATTATCGAAAACAGATGCATATTTTAAGTAGGCTACTATAAGGTCTAATTAGGCTCATGTTTGCTTCACGTAATATTAGGTGCCTTGGAGACATATATATATATAATTTTATACATACTGGCACCACCTGTGAAGTATCGATGAAAAAATATATATCCCGTGCTGATACAATTCAAGGTCACTATACCAAAATCTGAGGCTGGTAGTAATAAACCTCACCTTCGACGAAAACAATCTTTCTCGCTAAATTCGCATTGCAGAATAATAATGCGAATATAGCGACGATGATGTTTTCGTTGAAGATAAATTTTAATACTACCAGCCTAAGTACAGTAAACTCTCATTTTACACTGGGATTATGTATGTGAAATAGTGTGTGTGTAATGAATATATGTACTGTAAATTACACTTATTGTACACTACATTACACACCGATAATACCAGTGTACTGTACAATGAGGGTTTTCTGTACACTGTTTCATTACACACATTACATTACACACTCAATATACCAGTGTAAAATGAGGGTTCATTGCATACCAGTCAGCGCACTTTGGATTGAAATCTGGTCCGTTCCGCGCATGACATCACTCTGTCCATAAATATTGTAATAATAATGTTTTCAATCAAAATAATATAATGATGATGTCAAAAATAGTACATTAAATAATATTCATAATAATATTGTTATCAATGTTTTTCAAAGTTTAAGTATACTTGTTTTCTAATTTTGAGTAGGCTACAACATGACGTCATCAAACCTGCAAACGGACCGACTTTGGTCACCACGAAGCTAAAATTGTGGTCGTAAACGTCTACTTATGAAAAGAACTGGGATCCGGCACTTCTTCAAGATCATTATTTAATATATGCTCACACTTCACGAAGAGGTAGATTGTCCACAGCTTCGAAATAACTTGAAACACTTTGGCCTGGTCAATAATGCACGCGTACGAAGAAATCCATTATGATACACTCACAGATACACTCTACCCGTGGATCATCTTAACCCCCGAGAGATAGTTTTACAAATATTTATGCTCCTTCAAACGTAAATGTGTCTAGGCGTCGCAAACGATACTGAACATAATTGTGGATCTCTGTCACTCCTTTTTCATTTCATAGGTGAGACTATTTATCGGTTTTCATGCTTTTAGAAACCCACTTTGCTAACAATAGAATGACAGTACAAGGTCTGAGATGTCATATAATGCCGTCCATCACCATGTTGCTCTACTACCAGTGTTGCCAAGTATGGTGAATTTTCCTTAGACATGGGAAAGTAAAGGTACCAGTGGGGAAATTATATACAGATTGTTCAAGAGTAAATGGGAAAATTATATAGATTGTTCAAGAGTAAATGGGGAAATTTTATCAGATGAATATAATCAAGAAGATGGTAAAATATGTGCTACTACCTTCAAGAGTAAACAAGGAATTTTTGAGGTACATAGAGAAAATTCTGATGCCGAAGATGGGAAAATTTCGTCAAGCACACCTGGCAACACTGTCAGTCACTATCTGTTTGTGGCGGGATGGAGAGACATAGCTTCAGTTAAGTTTTTTTTTTTTATTATCCAGATCGTGGGCACTGTGTATACTCGGCGATGTTGTTGTTGTTGTTGTTGTGTATGTGTGTGTGTGTGTTGTCGTGGCATCCCAAAGTCTCTCATTCGTTAGACAATTCATATACAATCATTCTTTAGTTATTCGTAAACTCAACCACGAGAGTATAATGTTAGAATGATCTATTTGGACTAGTATATAATTCGTTCTTTATAATTATTTCTTGGCTAAACTATAATTCCAACAAACAATATCTCTGTAATTATTTGTGAGTGCTTGAGTGCATACTGGAATAATCAAAGCTACATATCATTTATTCATTCTGTGAAAGTTCGCCAGACGTATTGCCGCCCATTTAATTAGTGATCTCGGCAGGCTACGTGAAGGACAACTTGTACAGCCGGCAGTATAAATTCCCGTCCATCTCATGTACTTAATATTATTACTAATATGACCAGATAATTGCATTCTGAACCAGTTTTTATTCCAACAACAACATACGTAATTTCCCATGAGAACTATATCTGTACATCACCTCTGCATTAAAATTGTATTACAACAAAATCACGATAGCTAATACATACGCAGGTGGGAAATGAAGAGAACTTATGCTACCGACTGTACGTGTTCTAGTTAGTGCAAGATAGAGAAGTGCAAGATAGAGACCCTGTAAAAATCTTTCTATAGGGTCTCTACTCTATAGTGCAAGATGGAGAAGGTGTGTTTGGTGGGAAGTTAAGGTGACAGACAAGATGGCCACAACCTCTAACTTAATTAATCTCATCGCTTCGTACAAGGTAAGAAATAATACTAAGTTACAAGTACTATCTGAATAATTTGGTAAGATCCTCATGCAGCTTAATTCTTTCTCCTAACTTTGTTTATATAATTTATTTCGTTTTTGTTGTTCTGTCCATTATTTTGCGAAGACCTTACGAAACGTAAACTGACCTGTGTAATTCTGTACGAGTGCTTCCGCCTGCTCTTCCTGCATGTGTGTGTTTTTTTTGTTTTGTTTTTTACACTATACATGACGATGACGTGCACCATTCATTTGTTAATCATTTTGAAGTATATATTTTTGTATAAAGTATTTTCTATGTGATCTTAAGGGGAGATTCTCTTGTTGGTGCATTGGAAGACTACTGATTCCTCCTAACTATGCCAGAAAACAGACACCCTCATTGGGACTATAGTAGGGGATTTGTTTCTTGGTATAGTTAGGAGGAATTGGTAGCCTTACAATTCACCGATAAGATAATCTCCCCGTAAAAGGTGCAATGTGAACTTGTCAGAGGGTAGGAAGGGATGGGTTGGCTTTGAGATCTAGGCCTACTGTACTCTACATTAATATTTCCTACCCTTCCAGTACAAAAGAACCGTAAGAAGAAATGTTTCATAGTTTTAATGATTCTTTAACTTCAAGTCATGCATTCCGACCATTATTTTACACCAATCGACTGTACTGTACAGTACTATTGCCCACAGTAGTTTCGTTCCTTTCCTGGTGTGCGATTCGATAAACTTGGCGATATGACATTCTCACCTATACCACGCCTCCCTCCTTTTCTCTCTACCAGACAGCTTGTGTGTTTTATGAAGCTTGCTGTGAACCATTTGAAGTACTGGATTTTACCGAATAATGTTATTGGATAAAGTATGCATTTGTCTGGCTAAATACTACAGCAAGTTTCTTTGAAATATTACTTATTTTACATAAATTTGCTAAATCGATGGTGTCATCTCACACTGAACAAATATCACTATTCTGGCATTATCAATTTCCTATGCTAAAACGTCTGTTGTTACTGTTCTCACACACGTCCAGTTTTACTAACGGATACACTTGTGTTATTTGTTTCGGCCGATCAATGCTTGGAACAACTTTAAAAAATATTTGTTATTCTCATCCACGCATCCATCTAAGCCTTGAGTGTTTGTTTTGGTAAGGTGCTGTTGTCTGAACGATATGTTGCAAAAGTAAGAGGAAGAGGTTTCGTAAATAGAATATAGAATTCGGAAAGGTCTATGAAACTGGTATGAGTCATATACATATTTAACTCAATGATTGGCAGCATCCAAGAGAGAACGTAATATTATAACGTAGTATTTATGAAGCATATTTGAAATAAATTTAATAATGTAATATTTAATTCTCACCAAACGTGATTGTCTAAGGAACAGTTGAATCAGATAAGGTTGTCAAAAATATAAATAATAAAATACCACATAGCCTAATTTACAACAGCAAAAGTTGTGTAATATTTGTCTTGTAACATTATATTAGGCTTCTCAGTAATACCAGTCTCAAACAGAACAGTACAGCTTAGGATTCATTCGATCTGATGAAGAAAGATGACCACCCTTATCTTGGAAGACCCTGTAGATGATAGAAACGTAGGAGAATAATTATTAGGCTAACATTAGGAAAGGAGAAGAGACTAACCTACACCCATATGAGTAGAAATTCAGCAATGGAGGAATTATGTGAACGGATGGGTCAGTCAGAACCTATGTATAAAAGAGAATAAAACGGCATGAGAAAAAATTACTGAAAAAATAATCATAATAATACAGCTTCAATTAACGGAGGTGTTTTATCATGAACTGTTGTGATCTGCTTAAAGGATTATTCTATTTAGAGTTTTATGTCACTAATATCCATGCCAACTATTAACCTTGGCAAAAGCCGATATATATTTACGAAAATAGATAACCAATAGTATGATAATTTAACTCTTTATCTCATAATGTGTTAGATGAGCCATAGTTCTCTCTCTCTCTCTCTCTCTCTCTCTCTCTCTCTCTCTCTCTCTCTCTCTCAGGGAAATATCTGTTTGAATATATATCGGATATATTTTATTAGTACATGCAAATACATTGAATGCAGATTATCTACAACAGTTTGTATCTACAACAGTGCATACCGACCCTGCTCTCCCAGCCAGTCTTTATCTTTATTATTATTTTTATCCCCAGGTAGAGTCCAGTGGTTGACGCCTGAGTACCTAAGGACACCCAGCAGCAGTAGTAGACCGTCAGCATATGTAATGGATGGATAACCTAGCCTCAGTCATTAGTGTTTGTATTGTCTTATTCTGTTCTCGTATTTTATATTTATTTATTTATTTTTTATTTTATTTTTTATTATTATTTATTTATTTTACTTGTGATGACGATAATCAGGGAGTATCAGGCAACAGTCTCTGGTTGGCAAAGAGGGACGAGCATCTTTCCCCACCACGAATTTAGGTGTCAGAGTGTTCAGTCACGAGCCATAATACGTATTCATGTACCGTAGGTCTGTTTTTATACGTATCCATGTAGGTCTGCTTCGAATAGCCTGCATGCCTGATGAAGCAGTATTAATGGGGGTAATTCACTTTTGTTACATTGGAGTGCCATGATTCCTCCAAAGTATGCCAGGAAACAGGACCAGATGAACAAAAATATTGGTGTTCTGTTGCTTGGAATAGCTTGGAGGAATCGGTTGCTCCAGATTTACCAAAACGAGCTCCAGTAACTATACAAACACATACATAATAAGTGTTTTAATGATTGGTTTGTTGGTATGTCAGATAATTCCAAACATCAACAACAACAACTAGACCAAAAAGATACTTATTTATTTTAGCTCGTGACTGACTGTAGACGTAGTGTTTTCATGATCTACAAACCCATCCTTCTAAACTCATTATTCTAAACATCAACAACAACAAGACCAAAATGATAAATATTCCAAACATCAACAACAACTAGACAAAAAAAAAAAAAAAAAGATAGTTAATTATTATTTAGGCTCGTGACTGACAGTAGACGTAGTGTTTTCGTGAGCTACAAACCCATCACAATTTCACAACAACTAGACCAAAAAGATAACTAATTATTTTGGCTCCATCAAAGCTATGTAGGCCTATATATACAGTATTCTGGGTGTCCTTTTGGTTACGCCTCTCCACAAATAAAAACCATACGAACAGACAGCGAGGGAGCAACCCGTCTGAAGGAGTGAGTGTTAATTACTATATCATATCCATGTGTGTGTGTGTGTGTGTACAGTCACGCCCAATAGTCACGCATCACCAAAAAAAAAAGAAAAAAAAAAAAAAAAAGAGAGAGAGAGAGAGAGAAAAAAAAGCGAGAACTGGCCTCAAAAATAATATTGGTGTGAAATTATATTGTATTACTGTTGGTGACTAATAATTAGATTCACTTCAATGACCCACCACTTCAATCCATCCATCCATCCATTCACCGGACACTGGACTTTTGATCGTGACTGTACATGCACTCTGTATTATGCCCTAGCCATTTTGGAGTTATATTATTAATTACTGTGATATAGAGGTTTATATTATGCATGTGGTTTAATGGCTGCCGTGTGTGTGTGTGTGTGTATGAGAGATCTATGTATGTATGTATGTTGTATGTATATTGTATGTATGTATGTATGCACTTTGAGCGCTAATGATGTTACACGGGTCAATTTTATGAACCCATTTTAATGCTTTATGATCATACCGTCGTTTTGTAATTTTTCACAGCTGTGGCTAAAAGTTATTGTAATGTATAGTCGGTGTTGATTATGACATACAGCAGCCTCGTCAGTAGTATTTTTTTTTATTTTTTTTTATTTTTTTTTTTATTTTTTTTTTTCTATATTTTCTCTATTTTTTTTCTATATAGTTTCCTTATAGTGAATATTTATAGTAGTTTTTATAATTATATGGTCTGTGTTAATTATGACATACAACAGCCTCGTTCAGTAGTATTTTTTTTTTTTTCTATATTTTTTCTATATTTTTTTTTCTATATAGTTTCCTTATAGTGAATAGTTATAGTAGTTTTTATAATACATAGTCTGTGTTAATTATGACATATAGCATCGTTCAATAGTATTTTTTTTCTTCTATATTTTCTATATTTTTTTTCTATATAGTTTCCTTATAGTGAATAGTTATAGTAGTTTTTATAATACATAGTCGTTGTTAATTATGACATACAGCCTCGTTCATTAGTACCTTTTTTTTTTCTTTTTTTTTCTTTTTTTCTATATTTTTTTTTTCTATATAGTTTCCATATAGTTAGCCTATAGTATTTATTATAATATATAGTCGGTGTTAATTATGACATACAGCAGCCTCGTTCAGTAGTATTTTTTTTTTCTTTTCTTTTTCTTTTTTCTATTTTTTTTTTCTCTATAATTTTTTTTCTATATAGTTTCCTTATAGTGAATAGTTATAGTAGTTATTATAATATATAGTCGGTGTTGATTATGACATACAACAGCCTCGTTCAGTAGTACCTTTTTTTTCTATATTTTTTTCTATATTTTCTATATATTTTTTTTTCTATATAGTTTCCTTATAGTGAATAGTTATAGTAGTTTTTATAATATATAGTTGGTGTTAATTATGACATACAACAGCCTCGTTCAGTAGTATTTTTTTTTTTATATATATTTTTTTTCTATATAGTTTCCTTATAGTAAATAGTTATAGTAGTAGTTTTCGTTACTAGATAATTATAGTCATGGTTAGTATATTTTTAGACTTGATTCTATACCTAAACATTTATATAATTACACAGACTGAATATCTATATTTTATTTATATATATATACATACATACCGGTATATAAAATTATGACATATTTTAAATTCAATTACTGTGCTGGATTGGAAGTCACTGAAGTCTATGTAGGGGCTAAGTTTAATGATCTGTGTGTGGAGAAAGGCATTATTATGATATCCAGTGAGATATTAACTACATGTGTGCTGGAAGAAGTTAGGTCTCACCCATAAACCTTCGTCTTCGTGTGAGTTATAGTTGAGTGAACACCATAATTGTCACAAATTTTTGGAAGTAATATCACACCTTCCATTTCAGTCGTAAAAATGTTGTCTGGAAAATACGAGCCTAAACCTCTGGAAGTGTAAAAATTATTATTATTTATTATATTCGTCTTCGTGTGAGTTATAGTTGAGTGAACACCATAATTGTCACTAATTTTGGAAGTAATATCACACCTTCAATTTCAGTCGTAAAAATGTTGTCAGGAAAATACGAGCCTAAACCTTTCGAAGTGTAAACATTATTATTTATTATATACGTGACGGATATGAAACATTGACAAGGCAAGGTGGCATCAAAACACTTAAGGGGAAAGTTTTGTGTTGGTAAATCTGGAGCAACTGAATCCTCCAAACTATTCCAAGCAACAGTAGAACGCTATTATTTTTGCTGTTTGATCCTGTTTCCTAGCAAACTTTGGAGGAATCAAGGCACTCCAATGTACCAAAAAAGAATTACCACCTTAAGGGAAGGGTATAGTATTTAACATTTTTGGAGATAATGATTCCTCCAAACTATTACCAGCAACAGGACACCATCATTTTTGTTAATCTGGTCCTGTTTCCTGGCATACTTTGGAGGAATCAAGGCACTTAAAGGGAGAGTATACTTTTGGTACATTGGAGCGTCTTATTTCCTCCAAAGTATGCCAGAAAACAGAACCAGAGGAACAAAAGTAATGGTGGCCTGTTGCTTGGAATAGTTTGGAGGAATAATTTGCTTCGGATTTAACACCACTGTATCCTCCCCTTAAATGTACCATAAGAAGTATACTCTTCCCTTAAGGCTACTGTACTGTACTTGACGATATAAAGGCGACGGTGAGCCATGATCAGAGAAACACGTCGGCTGGGAAAGTGTTGTGAACGTGACAAATTGTTATTTTCCATTGTCATACTTCCTCGAGGAAAAGATTAGGAGTAAGAGCGACTCACACATTACGAGAGAGGCATTGCACCGCTAAAGACGCCAGGTTTTGCGACACACACACACACACACACACACACACACACACACACACACACACACACACACACACACACACACACACACACACTCGAGCTCGTAAATTCGCGACCACGTCCCCAGATGTTTATGTCATCTGAACTGGTAACACTGTGTGGGGAAGGTGTCATTGTAGGTAAAAGATTGTATCATGTCCCTCTACTATGTTCCAACTACTCCTCCACAAATAAATGTTACCAGCTCAAATGGCATAAACATCAAAGTACGTGGTCGCGAATTTACGAGCTCGGGTGTACAGTACATACATCTCTCTTTAGCGAGGTAATGGTGGCGACAGGGATGAATGACTTGGACATTAACTTCCATGAAACTCTCGAGAAGTTGAGGGGCCAATTTTTTCTAAAGTTTGGTAACCCATTTGCCAGACTGCCAAACACAGGACCCAAACCAACTCTTCAACGAACGGGGAGGTATTGTACAGCCACAATCAAATAACCACCAACACTTTCCTTCCATCGTGCAAATAAATAAATCAGTATCATAGTAAAATATTATCACACAATACACTACCTCAACTCAACCTCCTCAAATATTATTATTATGAGGTGCTGCAAAATCATACATGTGTTGTTCTTAATTACCAGGATATTTACTATACGATGGAAGGAAAGTGTCGGTGGATATTTGATTGTGGCTGTACTATACATTGGAGTTGACACAGTGGGGAGCATTTCTAATCAAACCCAATAAACAAGACAGACTTTGGTATACAGTTGGGAGGAGCAGATACAGGAAGGGTAAACACGTTCTCAGCTTCTTACCCAATAAAATAGACTTTGGTACACAGTAGGCAGCAGCGGATAAAGGAAGGGTATAAACACGTTCTTTGCTTTTATGTGTAAATGGTGAGTGTAATTACTGTTCTGTTTGTAGTTCTCTATCTCCTATCGGTTAGTTTGTTGATAGAATTCTACTACTATAAAGCCGGGTATCGGGGTAAAGTAGTAAAGTGTTGGTTATTCTGACGCAACCGATTCTTCCAAACTATTCTGAGCAACAGGCCACCATTATAGTTTTGTTATATTAATAGAGTTACAGTATATATTGTTGGTTGGTTATTCTGACGCAACTGATTCCTCCAAACTATTCCGAGCAACAGGCCACCATTATATTTAAGTTATATTAATAGAGTTACAGTATATATTGTTTGTTGGTTATTCTGACGCAACTGATTCCTCCAAACTATTCTGAGCAACAGGCTACCATTATAGTTTTGTTATATTAAAAGAGTTACAGTATATATTGTTGGTTATTATGACGCAGTCGATTCCTACAAACTATTCTGAGCAACAGGCCACCAATTATAGTTTATTAATATGGTCCTGTTTCATGGCAAATACTCTGTAGAAATCAAATGAACGCGACCTTATGCATGCATGGAACTACTGCTGACAATCTCGTGTAATATTACTTTTTCGTTCTTGGTGCTCGTCTAGACTCACTCACGACCCCCTCCTCCCTGATCGACGAGAGGGTGGCGCCTCGGTTGCAGAGTGTAGTTGAGGTCACTTGGGAAATCAGCTTCTGTGTGGAAAGGGAGAGAGAGAGAGAGAGAAAGTGTGTGTTTGTTGTATCTATGTTTTTCCTACTACTCTTCATCTTCTGTGTTGTATGTATGTATGTATGTATGTATGTTTTCCTACTCTTCTCCTCGTCACTGAATTCAGCTTCTGTGTGTGTGGAGAGAGAGAGAGAGAGAGAGAGAGAGAGAGAGAGAGAGAGAGAGAGAGAGAGAGAGAGAGAGAGAGAGAGAGAGAGAGAGAGAGAGAGAGAGAGAGAGAGAGAGAGAGAGAGAGAAAAAAAAAGTAAGAAAGAGAGAGAGAGAGAGAGAGAGAATGTATGTATGTTGTATGTATGTATGTATGTATGTTTTCCTATCCTTCTCCTCTACTGGAAATTCAGCTTCTGTATGGAGAGAGAAGGAAAGAGAATGTTTGTTGTATGTATGTATGTTTTTCCAACCATTCTCCTCGACTACTGGAAATTCTTAGCTTTGGGTTGGTTATTCCCGAAGGCAGAGAGGAGCCAAGCACCTGACATCATTAGTGTTTATCTCAAGTTTAGATTTCTTGAAAAAAAAAAAAAAAAAAAAAAAAAAAAAAAAAAAAAAAAAAGAGAGAGAGAGAGAGAGAGAGAGAGAGAGAGAGAGAGAGAGAGAGAGAGAGAGAGAGAGAGAGAGAGAGAGAGAGAAAAGTAATATTGTAAATTCTGTTCAGCGCAACATATTAATGCTAAGAGTTAGAATTGGGGAGGATTTAACTTTTTCTTCCACCACCAATTCTTTTTAGATTGGGTCAACGATAAATTTTAAAGGGCTCTTCAGATATATATATATAAAGTTTTTCCGTGTTATCTGATTATTTCTTATTATATTTTTCTGAAGTTTATTTTACGTATGAAGAAAGTTTTTTTTTACAAGGTCAGTTAAATTTCTCGTGTCAAATTTTTTTTTTTTTTTTTTTTTTTTTTTTTTTTTTTCAAACATACACCTTGTGATCCTAACCTAACCTCATGTGGGAGAATTTGAAGTCTTCTGGCGCCTCCAAACTATGATAGAACGAAAAGGATTCACTAGTATTCGTGTTTAAGGACCCTGTGAACGTGTATGAAACTTGGAGACTTCTGATTTCTCCTGACCATGCCATGAAACAAGCTCCTTCCATATAGGTTTGTGTGTGTGTGTGTGTTTCGTGGCAATATTTGAAGGACTCATTTACCTCCAAAATTCTGACTGCATCACAGGGTCCCTTAATGTAATCTTGTTTTCAGGCATAATTTTTGAAGGAATCAATATCCCTCCAATTTACTCTTGCCTGCTCTACTACCAACATTCTCACTCACTCACACACAGATATATATAATTCCTTCTAAGTTAGACCTTCCTTGACTAGAACTATGAGTGTGGGAAGTGTATTTTTCTAGTGAATTATTTCCCACGATTACCTGACTTTACCTCTGCACTATTTTACGACGCTCAGAACGTTTTATCCTTGTGCAATAGTTTGTCTTTCCCACAAGGCTATCTATATATACATTATTTTCAAAGACCCCGAGTTTTAGAGAGATGATGAAAGGTGTCTAAAAATGTAAGTTGGTGGGTGAATTTTTTTGGATTATACTGTAGTGTTTGATTCGTTTGCTATTCCAACTTTAGATTATTTTCATAGACCCGAATTACAGAGAGATGAAATGTGTCTAAAAATGTAGGTAGGTAGGTAGGAAGGTGAAAATTGTTACAGAGAGATGAAATGTGTCTAAAAAAAATGTAGGTAGGTAGGTAGGAAGGTGAAAATTGTTACAGAGAGATGAAATGTGTCTAAAAAAAATGTAGGTAGGTAGGTAGGAAGGTGAAAATTGTTACAGAGAGATGAAATGTGTCTAAAAATGTAGGAAGGTGAAAATTGTTAAGATTATTCCGTACACTTTGATTCGCCTACTATTCCAACTTTAGATTATTTTCAAAGACCCGAGTATCAGCAAAACGAAATGGAAAGTGGATTATGGAAAGTGGAAAATGGATTATACCCTATCCTTAGATTCTCCTGACTGAAAGCAAGTGATCTGATTGATATAAGGGGATACGGGAATAGGGGGACAGGCTTGGGGGGGGGGGGTTTAGGGGGGTGCGGGAGTAGGGGGACAGGCTTGGGGGGTTTTGGGGGGTGCGGGAATAGGGGTACAGGCTTGGGGGGGTTAGGGGGGTGTGGGAGTAGGGGGACAGGCTTGGGGGGGGGGTTTAGGGGGGTGCGGGAGTAGGGAGACAGGCTTGGGGGGGGTGGGGGGTTGGGGGGTGCGGGAGTAGGGGACAGGCTTGGGGGGGGCTTAGGGGGGTGCAAGAAACGGGGACAGGCTTTCTACCCACCCCAAGCCTGTCCCCCCTATTCCCGCACCCCCCAAACCCCCCCCCAACCTATCCCCTACTCCCGCAACCCCTTAACGGGAGAGTACACATTTGATATTATATTGGAGTGCCATGATTCCTCCATTGTGTGCCAGGAAACAGGACCAAAAGAAAATAATAATAGCGTTCTGTTGCTTGGAATAGTTTGGGGTGAATCAATTACTCCACATTTACCAACACTGTACAACTAACTCCCTTAAGGTGGTAATTCTTTTTTGGTACATTGGAGTTCCTTGATTCCTCCATATAAGTATGCTAGGAAACAGGACCAGAAGAGCAAAAATAATAGTGTTCGTTCTGTTGCTTGGAATAGTTTGGAGAATTCGGTTGCTCCAGATTTACCAACACAAAACTTCCCCCTTAAGATCAATTTTCTGCTCCATCCCACGTCAGGCTATTTATACCATGAAACACATTTTTGCTATTACTTACTATCTCTTTGTGTATGTGTATGATGTGTGTGTGTGTGTTTGTATGCTGTGTATGTATGTGTATGTGTGTGTGTATGTATGCTGTGTATGTGTATGTATGTGTGTTTGTGTGTGTGTGTATGCATGCTGTGTATATGTATGTATGTGTGTTTGTGTGTGTGTGTGTGTATGCTGTGTATGTATGTGTATGCTGTGTATGTGGTATGTATTGGGTGTGTGTATGCTGTGTATGTGTGTGTGTATATGTATGTGTATGTATGTGTGTGTGTGTATGCTGTGTATGTGTGTGT
>JAWQEG010008260.1:0-38189 GCA_033782935.1 Petrolisthes cinctipes | reverse complement strand
GCACACAACACATATATACAGCACCCAACACATATATACAGCACCCAACACATATATACAACACACAACACATATATACAGCACACAACACATATATACAGCACACAACACATATATACAACACACAACACATATATACAGCACACAACACATATATACAACACACAACACATATATACAACACACAACACATACATACAACACACAACAATACAGTAATAACAGTGTATAGTTGGTGGTGTGAATGATTGAGACTCGTGTGTTGCTGTTCGTTGTTTGTATGTGTCTGAGCAATCACACTAATTGTTTCCAGGAGACAATACCTGTGTTTGTGTTTTTGAATGGAGTTACTATGGTACGCCTGAACCATGAATTGTTTCCAGGAGACAATACCTGTGTGTGTGTGTGGTGTGTGTGGTGTGTGTGTGTGTGTGTGTGTGTATGTGTGTGTATGTATGTGTGTGTGTGTGTGTGTGTGTGTGTGTGTGTGTGTGTGTGTGTGTGTGTGTGTGTGTGTGTGTGTGTGTGTGTGTGTGTGTGTGTGTGTGTGTGTGTGTGTGTGTGTGTGTGTGTGTTTGTGTGTGTGTGTGTGTGTGTGTGTGTGTGTAGTTACTATAATGCATCTGAACGGGTTTTTAATTTCTCGAGTCTACATACATACAGGGATTAATTCATATTCAATTAAAGTTATGCAATTTATACTATACATTCGTCAGCAGAAACTCGTCCCATTCAGCTGGAGTGAGAGGAGCCTGGTAATCTGCTAACACACTATGAGAGTTGACAAATATGGATTAATTGCGTAATACTGAAGATCATTAGCCATTCAAATCATACTTTTCAACTCTCATACAGTGTTACCAGGCCTCCATGGTTCTCTCACTCGAACTTAAATGGCTTAAATTATTTCCATCAGGACTAATCCATAATTCACCCCAAATATAATAGGGTTCCTTTAAGAGTTTAAGGGGAGATGCTCTTGAGGTGAATTGGAAGGTCTGTGATTCCTACAAACTATGCCACGAAACTGATCCCCTATTGGTGCACAACTGAAGGCGTCTGTTTCCTGGCATAGTTTGGAGGAATGAGAGACCTTTTGATTCACCAACAAGAGAATCTCACCTTAATTAAGGAGGAAGTTTTGTGTTTGTAAATCTGGAGCAACTGAATCCTCCAAACTATTCCAAGCAACAGAACACCATTATTTTTGTTAACTTGGTCCTGTTTCCTGGCATACTTTGGAGGAATCAAGGCACTCCTATGTAACAAAAGGGAATTACCACCTTAATTAAATATATTTGTTAATTCAGGAACTACGGACAAGGACGTTTGGTGGCGCTGACTTGGTGTGTCCAGCGCTGAGTGAATGGCTGGGTCAGACCTTCATCTTCAGCGACGCAGACACTCCTCAAGGCTACAGTCTCCGTATGCTCAAAGTCAGCACGAGGGGTCTGGCTATGTGTGTCCAGGGCTACATCCTCAAACACCTACTCTTTACCAGGAGGGGGCCAAAGGTGGTTGGAGATCCGGCAGCGTGAGTTATCTATACACATTCATTCACCTGTTGACGTTAATCTGTTGTTGTTGTTGTTGGTTCACCTGTAGACGATGTTGACGTGCATCTTCTGTTGTTGTTGTTCTTGTTTCACCTGTAGACGATGTTGATGTTAATCTTCTGTTGTTGTTGTTCTTGTTTCACCTGTAGACGATGTTGATGTTAATCTTCTGTTGTTGTTGTTGTTGTTGTTGTTGGTTCACCTGTAGACGATGTTGACGTTAATCTTCTGTTGTTTTTGTTGTTGGTTCACCTACATGTAGACAATGTTGACTATATTTTTTTGTTACTTTCTTTGCCACGGAAACTGTTGACAAATCTTTTCCTCCTCTCGTGTTTGTTCTCTCACCCCACCGACGCTAATCTTTTGTTATATAGCCTACTCTTTCCACGGACGCTACTTACGATAAGCTTTTGTTATACTCTCTCTTGCCAAGGACGATATTGATGGTAATTTTTTTGTTATACTCTCTTGCCGCATTTTGAAACATGATTAATTAAGGGGGTAATTCACTTTTGTTACCTTGGAGTGCCTTGATTCTTCCAAAGTATGCCAGGAAACAGAACCAGAATAGTAAAAATAATGGTGTGTTCTGTTGCTTGGAATAGTTTGGAGGATTCAGTTGCTCCGGATTTACCAACACAAAATTTTCACCTTAAGCCGTGTGCTTTCCTATCGACTTATATTTCCTAGCTAGCCCTATTTCAATTGGTACAGAAGAGAAAATTTCCTTAAGGGAGCAATACACCTTTGGTACATTAGAGAGCCTTGAATCCTCCTAAGCATACCAGGAAACAACAGGAAAAGATGAAAAAAAAAATAATGATGGCCTGTTGTTGTTGTTGTTGCTTGGAATAGTTTGGAGGAATTAACTGCACCAAAAGATTTACCAACACTATATTACAACCCCTTAAATAACCTTAGCTGACCTACCCTACATACAGCCTTCTACGAGCGACGACGAAGGGTCAGGAGGAGGCGTTGGTGGGGGCCCTGAGTGATATCCTGTGGAAGGCCGGGGACAGACAGAGGGCCGTGTTGTGTCTCACTCAGGACAACGTGTATCTCAAGGATGACCCAAGTATCTACCAGAGTGATGGATGCACTGAGAGGGTAGGCTATGGAAGGATGAGGTTTTGTATGTGACCTGACCTGACCTGACTTGACTTGATCTGACCTGACATGACCTGTGACCTGACTTGCTGTGACTTGATGGATGAACTGCGAGGGTATAGAAGGATGAGGTTTTGTATGTGACCTGATATGACATGACTTGATCTGACCTCTGACCTGACCTGCTGTGACTTGACGGATGATCTGAGAGGGTATGGAAGGATAAGATTATGTTGTATGTAACTGACCTGACCTAACTGACGTGACCTTATTTGTTGTAATCTATCAAAGAAATGGGGTCACTTTGAGGGTATGGAAGACTATTTGAACCTGACTCAATGTGACATGATCTGATATAACGAATGTGACCTGATGTAACCCAATACTGACATATGCACTGGAAGAAATATCTCTGTGTATGTGATGTGACCTGACCTAACCTGACCTAGGAACTAATGAATTACACTGAATACGAGTACTATAAGATTATGAAGCCCTGCTGTGAAAATAGGATAGAGATATTTTGTCAGCAACTATACATTACAATACAAGAATCAATTTAACTTCCTCTTATATTTTCAGATCCACACATTTGAGTTTAAGAAGCAGGACGAACTGACTTTCAACCTTAAGAAGTATCTATTTGAGGTGAGATTATTAAGAAGTATTTATCTACTTGAAGTGAGACTAGAATTATATACAGGCGATCCAGGCTATATAATTATACACTTTGTAATTACAGTATCATTATAAACTATCAAGACTAATTAATAATGATTCGAGTGGTCTCAATGTCACACTATAACTTCACTACCACTGTCTTCTGATCTAAAATGCATGACAGAGCATCAACCAAACTACTGTATAATTATATGTGGAGTTTCCATTAAAATATTCTCTCTCACTCACTCACTCACTCACCCATCCACTCGATATTTTCTTTTCGTCACTTACACATTAATTTCCTATAATTTCTTCTGTCCCACAGTTTATGTCAGAGGACGGGAATGGTATGCTGTTGTTGCTGTACAGTGTAGTGCTCTCCAGGGGCTTCACCAAGTAAGTCACACACACACACACACACACACACACACACACACACACACATCATAGGAACAGGAACAATATATCAGATTAGGTTGAGTGCAGAAATGGCTATCCTAACTCTCATTTTTGGCTCGTTCCCCTTATTTTAGTACTTATGTAGCCTTATTTTAGCCTCGTGTAATACAGTAAGTCGACTGGAAATATTGAACTCTATCAACCTTAAAGGTAAAAAAAAAAAAAAAAAAAAAAAAAAAAAATATATATATATATATATATATATATAAACATGTATTCTTAAAAAAAAAAAATATATATATATATATATATATATATATAAACATGTATTCTTAAAAAAAAAAAAATATATATATATACTGTCAGGAACATACATATAATTATTTGCCTATTGATTTTATTATTAGTGAGATTCTTATTACTAAAAAAACTCTAACTTAACAGATCATTTTAACAACAGGCGATCGATTCTCTTACTGGTAAATTGGAAGGCTACTGATTCCTCCAACCTGTACCAGAAAACAGACAGATACCCAAATCAATGGTACAAATGGGAGATCTGTTGTTTCGTGGCATAGTTTGGAGGAATCATCAATTGACCTTCCAATTCACAAACTAACTAACTACCTAACTAACTAACTAACCAACCAACCAACCAATTAACCAACCAACCAACCAATTAACCAACCAACCAAGCAACCAACTAACCAACCAACCAAGCAACCAACTAACCAACCAACCAACCAACCAACTAATTAACCAACTAACTAACTAACTAACCAACCAACCAACCAACCAACTAACTACCTACCTACCTACCTACCTACCACGACCCAATGTTTACAGAATAGAGGAAGACCTTGAAGGAGAAGACCACCCACTAGTGACACCTAACGGGACTATTCACTACTGCATGGCTACACTACTACTCACTGGTCGAGCCACTAACTACCTCCACAACGGAATAGTCTACGAGGGATCTGAGGATAGTATGGTGAGTTGGTTGATTAAGGTGGTAATTCTTTTTTGGTACAGTCGGCAAAAAAAGTATCAACACCACTCTTATGGACAGTGATATGTAGTGTTGGTGTTCCTGATTCCAGATAAGCCACTCAGACACTTTCAGTATTTTATAATAATGAATTACAAATAGTAATTCACTTATAATTTTTTCCCTAATTAAAGAATATTAAAATTTTCATCAATGGTAATAAAAATTGAATTTGGTAATGAGGCCAATTTCAAATCTGGCAAATCCACACATCAAGAGTACCAACCTTACCGTGCAAATTTTTTTAATTTCAATGTAAGGGTGGTGTTGATATTTTTTTTGCCGACTGTACATTGGAGTGCCTTGATTCATCCAAAGTATGCTAGGAAATAGGACCAGAAGATAAAAAATAATGGTGTTCTGTTGCTTGGAATAGTTTGGAGGATTCAGTTGCTCCAGAATTACCAACACAAAATTTCCCCCTTAAGGGACCCTGTATTGTAGTAAGAAAATTGGAGGTAAATGAGTCCTTCAATTATTGCCACGAAACACGACCTATATAGAAGGAGCTTGTTTCGTGGCCTAGTCAGGAGGAATCAGAAACGTCCAATTCTCATATACAATCACAGGGTCCTTAAACCATTTATTCATTACAACTTTTAATTAAGGGGACATTCATTTGTTGGTGAATTGGAAGGTCTCTGATTCCTCCAAAAAAACTATGCCACGAAAAAGATCCCCAATCATAGTACCACTGAAGGCGTCTGTCTGTTTTCTGGTCTTGTTAGGAGGAATCAGAGACATATCAATTCTCCAACAAAATAATCTCCCCTTAACTATATATAAGGTATTCATTTTTGACCACTATTCCATTAAACAACCATTTATTCATAATTTTTAACTACGGTATTAATTTTTCTTTTTTTTTACTCTATTCCATCCATTTCCTTCCACTAGTTTATCATTTCTCTCTAGTCTACTTGTGGTTATAGTAGCATAGACCCACACACTAGTCTCGTAAGGACCAACGACACTTCTGTTGCTGTTTGATTTCCTTTGTATTCCCTCTTATTCTTCCTTCTTCCTTCCTTCCTCTATTCTCATCTTCCTCCTCCATCCTCATTTTCTCTTCTTCCTCTTCCTTCCTTCCTCCTACATCCTTATCTTCTCTTTCCCCTCCTCCTCCTTCCTTCATTTCTTCCTCCTCCATCCTCATCTTCTCTTCCTCCTCATCTTTCCTTCCTTTTTCTTACATCCATATCTTCTCTTCCTCCTCCTCCTCCTTGCTCCTTCCTTCTTTTCTCCTACATCCTTATCTTCCTCCTTCCCCTCTATCCTCATCTTTCTCCTCCTCCTCTTCTCTTCCCCCTCCTCCTCTTCCCCCCCCATCCTCCTCCTCCCCCTCTATCCTCCTCCTTACTTCATCCAAACCTAATTTTTAAACCACCAGGCCAAACCCAAGACTGGAATCCTAACACGAGCCGAGGTGGGTTTGTTGGTGTGGCGGAAGTTGGAAGGGGGAGGAGGGGGAGGAGGAGGAGGGGGCGGAGGGGGAGGAGAGCCAGGAGAGGAGGGGTCAACCAATGTGGGGTCCCGACTCAAGACCCCCTCCCTACCAGTGTGGATCACCCGCTGCAATGAGACCTACGGGATACTCTTCAACCCAAACAAAGACCTCACAAGGGACTACCACGCTGAGAACAGGTGAGGTGAAGGGACAGGTTAGAGGGAGGTACACATAACAAAAAAACTATCGTTACACCTTCTGCGCGATACAAAATGACACCATGAATGAAGATGCGGCCGCAACATAATACATACGCAGGGATACCAATATGAGAAGGCTGTTATCAAAAACCTTCATTCGTGGTGTCATTTTGTATCGAGCAGAAGGTGTAACGATAGTTTTTTTGTTATGTCTACGTACGGTTGGCAACATGAATTCTTACACAGGCTATATGGAAAGAGAGGTAATTATTCTGGAAGTACTACAATGAATGGTCTACCAAGTGACTCGGGGATTAGCAAAACAACAAACTTAATAATAATAATGTGTTGCAGTTACGTAGTCTTATATTTTGTCTATGTTGTAAACCCTCGAAAACAACAGCGTGTGTATGAATTCCTGTGGTCAATAGTACAGCAGCTGAAGGGAGTTTCTCTACCACCATGGGGATCCCTCTTACCCTAGCCACACACCTTGGTCTAGTATTTTTTTTATCTTTGTTTTATTATTCTTTTTCCAGGTTTGAGCTTTACTACTACTCGTCAACCCCCCGCAGCGAGCAGCCCCCGACGTCCACCATCATAGCTATTGACACGAGGAACCAAACCTCCAAGGATGAGTACCAATGTCACCCCATGGAAAACCTTATCCATACCAAGTGAGGCTCAAACACAACAAAAACATCAAACACGACAAACACACACACATATACCAAGTGAGGCTCAAACACAACACACACACACACACACACACACACATGTACATACCAAGTGAGGCTCAAACACACACACACATATACCAAGTGAGGCTCAAACAGAACACACACACACACACAGACGAACTCTTTATTTACTACCATTATATAATATGTTCAGCGTATAACCATTAATTCTATAATATACAAACAGCATTTAGATTTTAGAATAACATTAGTCTACATACGGTAAGCCAATCTATGTTTTACGTTAATTAAGGCTGTTAGGATCCCGTCAAATAATTAACAGATTAGGCTAGGTATCTTAAACGAATGAGAGAACGAACTAAAAATTATTACGGTTATATGAGAGAGAGAGAGAGAGAGAGAGAGAGAGAGAGAGAGAGAGAGAGAGAGAGAGAGAGAGAGAGAGAGAGAGAGAGAGACCGTGGTGTTGTGTGATTTCAAGGTCAAGCATAAGTATAGCCTAATAACATCCCTAGAATTACTCATCGTATGACGCCTATCAGAGTCCAGTCGTGTAAACAAAATCTGTATGTTTTTGTTAGTGATGTCAGGAATCTATCTACCGTCAACATAATATAACCCAGTGAAGCCTGCATGTGCAATTATAACTCGAGGCAACACCATATATCAGAGAGTTGTTAATGTCACTTATTCACTACCAACCAGCCCAGACAATGACCAGATAGAGCCCAATTAATTAATGCCTGGTTAATTAAGTCATATTTTTCTTCCCAATTTCATTATCTTTATATTACATCGGCAATGAAATATTAGGATTCTCCATGCCAACAATACCCTAAGAATAATTTCAACACTTACCATAATTTCACGACTTTTCCAACCACTCAATCAATCGTAAATATAACCCACATACTATTTTAAACAGTAACCTAAAACCATGCAGGGACCAACATAATTAATCTGGTTAATATATGAGAAAATAAATTTACATACATACATAACTATAAGTAGTGTCACATGTTAAGACGTTTGGTTAATTCACATACCACAAATACTGCACAGCCACAATCAAATAACAACCACCAACACTTTCCTTCCCTCTTGCAAATAAATCAGTATCATATCTAAATATAATCATAGAACAACACCTTACGTCAACTCAAACAACCCCCTCAATTATTACTATTATTATGAGGTGCTACAAAATCATACACGTGTTGTTCTTTATTACCAAGATATTTACTACTACTACGATGGAAGGAAAGTGTTGTTGGATATTTGATGATTGTGGCTGAACATCTACTAGGATTACAATAAAAAAATAAATCAGGTATGTAAATATAAGGAATAATGTACTTACCTAAACACTGCTGCATCACCATTTCCTCAGTTGCGCCTTACCAAACACTCGTGTCACATAATATTTTCAGTGTACTCCTGACTGATCAGGAGTAAAATATAATTAATAAATCCCCACGAGTGTTTCTATTTATAAGGACCCTGTGATCGTGTATGAGAATTGGAGGCTTCTGATTACTCCTGATTATGCCACGAAACACATTCTTCCATATAGGACTAGGTGTGTGTGTTTCGTGGCAATATTTGAAGGGTTCATTTACCTCCAATTTCCTGACTATATCATACACAGGGTCTTATAAAATTAATGAAATAAAAGCGACTCTGGAATCTGGATGGATAATAATGGCGACACAAAATCACTGAAACAACTCGATCTATATTATATTTTTCTTCGTTATAACCACACGACGCTATTTACACATTTCTGAGTTACACCGGTATAATCTGTGAACACTCGGGTATATCATGAATAGAATGTGGCACCTCAGAGTCTGCGCAAACCCAAAATATAAGTATAGAATTAATGCAGACACTTAGTTCGACTCACCACACTCGACGCGGTACAATGACAGTGACCAACCAACCTCCCAAAATATTTCCCAGTCCAGCAGTGTTGACAGGTCTACTTGACGAAATTCCCCAAACTTCAACATTAAAATTTCCCTTTTTACCTCAATTTCAACATCAGATTTTCCCTTTTTACCTCAACTTAAACATCAGAATTTTCCTTTTTACCTCAGTTTCAACATCAGAATTTTCCTTATTACCTCAGTTTCAACATCAGAATTCTCCTTTTTACCTCAATAAATTTCCTGTCTACTTTTGAAGACAATCGTACCATCTTTTTTATATTAATTTTCGTCTGGTAGAAATTTCCCCATTTACTCTTGAAGAATCAGTATACAATTTCCCGATGTCTAGAGAAAATTCCTCAGATTTGGCAACACTGGTTCAACTTGTAATGCGCATGTGCAATGGTGATGCATACTGCCGTAGTTCGAACATTTTTTTTTACTATATATTTGATGATTTCCTGGGTACCTGATTGAGACAGTCATTTATGTAATCGGGGCTGTGTTGTGTCATTCACTTTTAATCTGAACGCCTTAAATTAATGCAAAAATAAGGATACTTGTAAAGTGAAAGAGACACGAGTTTAATGATAGCGGTAAACACTTGTTGCTTCTCCATGATGCTTGATGATAACAAATATTATAACTCTGACACTTCCCAGAAAAACTAATAATTACAGAACTTGATTTATGCTATTAAAATCGCCTTATATGTTGTTTGAATTAGTACTAGATGTAATTATTTAACTCGTGTGTATGTTAATAGAATCGTCTTGCGTTACTCGGCCGTATTCAAGAACATCCGTGGTGTATACGATGGTGTGGTACAGTACGACGGCTCTGTTGTTTGTCTATGGAGCCATCGTACCGGTAACTCACCATCGTATGCACCATGAATGTTCTTGAATACGGCACATTATTATTTGAGGATAGATAATAATATATATTGTTTATGGATGTAGCTTTTCATCTTATAGGTCAGTAGTTCATGATCCCTCCAACAAGAAAAATCGTCTGGTTTTAGGACACGAAAATGTATAAGCTCCCATGGTGTAGTTTGTGTTGATGCTGGTCAAGCCTGTCTCCATGCAATTTTTTTTTTTTAATGGAGCTTAATGTTAGCCTATCGACTTCGTATTGGTCCTTAAGGCTATGTGAATGTAAAATGTATACAGTATAATGTATGTATGTATGTGTGAGTGTGTGTGTGTGTATAGAGGTGCATGTGCGTGGTGAAGTGTGTGTCTGTGAGAATTGTGTTGTGTCTGTATATTTAACTTACTAATTTTGATAACTTCTCTCTCCACTCCAGATGGCAAGGTGCCGAGGTGGCCTGGAACGGAACGACGCCTTATGTGTAAAGTATAACACACAAAGAATAATGAACAAATGTTAAATCAATTCCTTATGTCATTATTATTATCGTTAGGTAAATTTAATTGATCTCACAGGAGAAAGAATAATGACTAAATGTTAGATCAATTCATTATGTTATTATTATCGTTGTGTAAATTTAATGTTACAACAGAAACAATAATGACCAAATGTTAGATAATTTTTTTTATGTTATTATTATCGTAATCTTACAGGAGAAAGAATAATGACCAAATGTTAAATCAATATTCCTTATTTTGTTATTATTATCGTTGTGTAAATTTAATTAATCTTACAGGAGAAAGAATAATGACCAAATATTAGATCAGTTCATTGATATTATTATTATTATAGTGTAAAATCTAATATTATAGGAAAAGGAACACGGAATGCGACATACTGTACTTCATAATTAAGGCAGTAATTTGGTGTGGGTAAAATAGAGGACTACTGATGTCTCTAAACTATGCCACAAAACATCATTCCTTACTTGTATATAATAAAAGGTAAAAGTACTAGTGTTTCGTGGCATAGTTTGAAGGAATTATGAGCCCTCCAATTCACCCACAACAGATAACCATCATAAATTAAGTAAGGGAATATGATGATGATGGATTGAAGGAGATTAGATAGAGTCCTTCAAATTAAGCCACGAAACTGACTCATTCAATTCAGTGTTATTAAGGGGGTGCGGGAGTAGGGGACAGGCTTGGGGAGGGTGGGGTTTGGGGGGTGCGGGAATAGGGGGACAGGCTTGGGGCGGGTAGAAAGCCTGTCCCCTATTCCCGCCCCCCCCTAACACCCCTCCCAAAGCCTGTCCCCCTACTCCCGCACCCCCCAAAACCCCACCAAGCCTGTCCCCTACTCCCGCACCCCCCTAAACCCCCCCCCCAAGCCTGTCCCCCTATTCCCGCACCCCCTTAAGCATCATTGTTTTGTAGCAGTGTGGAGAAATCACTACCCTCCAATACAGTAATTATTCTCTAACATCACCACCACAACAACAGCAGGCCACTTTAAGCATTAGTATTACGGGGAGATTCTCTTGTTGGTGAATTGGAAAGTTTGAGATTCCTCCAAAGTATGCCGGTAAACCTCGTTGTTAAAAGGGATCTGTTTCCTTACATACTTTGGAGGAATCAATAGCACTCCAATTCACCAACAAGAGAATATCCCCTTAAACAACCAATTTACATGATCGATTCTGTCGTCCTGGAAAATTTTGTCAACCAACCAAAAATTGATTTTCATTCCTCTCATTTCTACAGTTGCGGACATTTGAAACAGACACAACTGAAACGGGGCCCCTCATTGAGCATTGGGTAGATAGGATGAGACGTTGTATGTGTGTGTGTGTAGAGGCGACATGTCATATTCTGTGTTTGATAAGAGGCCCCGTTTGAAGAGCGTGTGTTTCATGTGTCTGCAACTATGCATTAACTATTTCTCACGGAGCAAAATGACAATGTGCAAAAAAAAAAAAAAAAAAATTATCATATAAGTTAGCAAAATCCCTTAATAGTTTCCCCATCAGATCAATATCAAAATTAAAACAGTGTGCAGGGATAATTATATTGGTAAGGTTAATTATTAAATACATGTATGTACAGGAATAGGTTGGATACTGGAGTAATTATTATATTGTAGTGCTGTTGCGTGGCTAGATAAACAATAATACAAGAAATGAGCTTAACTGTTAACTGCTTGTATTTGCTTGTAAGTTATATACAGGCTTTAATGAATGGGAAAGTGCAATGTTGGTAAATCTGGAGAAACTGATTCCTCTAAACTAATCAAAGCAACAGGACACCAAAATTTTTGTTAAGCTGGTCCTGTTTCATGGTATACTTTGGAGGAATCAAAGCACTCTAATGTACCAAAACTGTATATTTTTGTTGTTGTGGGCGAAATGAAGGAGCTATACTGATTCCACCAAAGTATGACAGGAAACAGTCTTGCACCTCAGTAATACGAAATAGTTTCCGTTTTGTTATAATGCTTGGAGGAATCAGTAGCCCTCCAAATACTGTAGCTGATGATAATTAATGACCCCTCTTTAAGTTAGTTAAGAGGGTATCACACGAGTGTATTTTCCTTCGTCGTCCATTCTCAGGTCAGGATTAGCCACCCCATCACACCCAACCATACCTTTCCTGTGGGGGGTGCTAAAGAGGTACATTTATGCTTTTGTTTTGGCCGACTAGAAAGCCTACTGATTCCTATAAACTTTGCCAGGAAACCACCCACCTCAGTATATAATTATACGAGTAAGGAAGGATCTGTTTCGTTGCAGTTCTTACTTAGTGGGCTACGACCTACACCCACAAAAGACAACCCCCCCTTGATGCCATCCCACATTTTATATACTGACAGAAAACAATGTAATATTATCGCCGTGAGTGTATAATATAAACAATCTGGGGGAAACGAGAATACAGTGAGAATTTCCGTGTATTAAGCATGGACAAACACTCTCAGTTCTATGCTTAAAAAAGAATTCACAAACACTAAATTTTCACCGAGTCAGATGTATCTATATATAAAGTTAAATTTCTCTCTCGACTTCGAATACTGGCACATTTTTTTTTTAAGTTAGATGATTTGAGCGACCCTTACTTTTCTTACCTCTTATCAAATAGAGGGAACGGGTGGTCTGCATAATTATGGTATGGAGACGAGGGAAAGGGACGGAGTGAAGTCTCAGTATTGACAAGAGGACGGGGGAACATGTACTGTACAAAGTAACTAAAACAGGGTATATATAGGACGGAAATAGGTGTCAGATTTGACCAGAGGACGGGGGAAAAAGTACCAAATATTGTATGTAGAAAGGAATACTGATGGTCTGAATATACTGTACATATGGTAACGGAGGAAAATGTACCAGTGTAATACCCCATAAAAATAGGCTTGACCAAATAAGAAAGAAGCAAGCAGGTGATAGGAATGGAACACAGGCCTCATTAGTTCACATTAAAACATATAATATAATTAGTTTCCTTAGAGCTGCTTTGTTCACCAATATATATAGTACATACATAAATGTTTAGGCTTTCCTCAATGTACAGTAGTTCATTCTATGTTTCATTCCATTTAGTATTTAGTTATTATGGTAAAAATCCAGGGGAAGTAGAAATGTGCTTTTTTTCTAACCTGGCGAAAATGCACTGGCTCCCTCATTTCATTTCTCACGTTTTTTTCAACATACAATATATGTAATGAAAATAAAACACATTACACCAAACACATACACAGGTACAGTACATAAATTAATTTCCACAATATGGACATTAGTATATACTGTACTTACACTAATTTCCCGTGACGATGGTACGAATTATTAGGAGCCTAAACTCTACTTATAGGAAACTAATGCATTTTCCAAAGGAAGAAAAACAAGCACAGATCCAGATTATATTCCTTTCAAGGTAACTTCATTGCACTGAGCCATAATGAAAAAGCCACAATGTCAATCAGGTATAGAGGCTGTGATTCACTCGGTGAACAAATAGGAAAATCTGTAGCCCTCAATTGTCTCAGACCCCTTTAAGGACCCTGTGATCGTCTGTGAAAATTGGAGGCTTCTGATTGCTCCTGTCACGAAACAAACTCCTTCCATATAGGCGGTTTCATGGCAATATTTGATTGACTCATTTATCTCCAATTTTCTGACTACATTACAGGGTCCTTTAACTTTTGATTGTTCAGCCATTGTTGTGTTTAGGGGGTCATTATTTCTTGAGGTCACATTGGAATGCTACCGACTCCTCCAAACTATGCCGAGGAACAAGACTTCATCAGTAATATAATATACATGTTGGGGATCTGTTTTCTAGCACAGTATGAAGTAACCAGTAGTCCTTCAATTTGACCACCAGAAACAACCTCATTAAGAATTCTCCCCGCAAGTAATTTCTCAAGGATCTACGACACAGACAACCTTATACCAAGGTATCTTCGAGCTTATTTTACCACAAACTCCGTCCAGACCATCATAGTGTATTATAAGACCACTATTATGCCCAATGCGAAGCCTTTGAACTGTAATAGAGAGAGCAGAGTTATTTATGGTTTGCTTGGTCGATTACATTAATGTAGTGTTGACACCAAAAATGTCGAGCAGTTCAATACAGTAATACCAAAATCACCATCACTGCATATATAGTTCATACACCAAAAACCCATCGCATAGTTTTAAGGGGATAGTATAGTTGGTAAATCTGGAGTAACTAATTCCTCCAAACTATTCCAAGCAACAGGCCACCGTCACATTTGTCCAACTGGTCCCGTTTCCTGGTGTACTTTGGAGGAATGAAGGCACACCAATGTACCAAAAGGATACTACCCCGTTAATCATCAGTCAAGTCACCACACAACAGTCCAGTTTATTTGGTTTGTAACTCACCAATCACCAGAAATGTCGAGCAGTTAAATTAATAATACCGAAATCACCATCGCTGCATAGTTCATACACCAAAAAAACATCGCCAATATAGTTGAATCATCAGTCGCTCACCACACAACACTCCAGTAGTTTCTTTGGTTTGTGTTCTTGCAAATGGACACCGAATGCCTTAGCTTCCTGCATCTTGACTTGGGATGGTTCCTCTCACAGGTGGCATACTTGTGAGTGCAGGATGTTCCAACAGTCTGTAAACTCGTGACAAATAAAAAAATTAAAGATAAATATAAAGCTGGTTATTTAATTGTTGCTCGTCTTCCCAATGGTTTCAGACGTAACGGACACCCTGTACATATTCCTTGTGATTTTCAACCATTTTTCATATATTTTCAACTGACGACATCCTAGGAAATGAGACCAACAATATTACTGTTAACTAATGATCCATCCCAAGTGAAGGGTTGGGACTGACTACACTCGCCGACGCCAGGCGGGAAATGTTAACACTCCACGTCTTTACACTAGATCATATAAACAGCAAGGCAAATAAGACTAGGTAACTATTGGTCTTGATTAACGCAACAAAGCCAGTTTCACTAGAATACGCTTCGAACTTGCATGTGATTGGCTGATGCGGGACTCCTTCAACCAATAACAGCCTGCTTTAACGATACTGGCTGTGTGTGTTTGTGTGTACAGTACATTCCCAGTCATATGGAAAGATTAACCAGCCTGATTGTATGCAGTGCAATAGAATTATAATTATTACAGGAACAATGAAGGAAGTGCTGTAACTTCCTATGTAATTATGTATGTAGAAATATTTATGTAATGCCTATAAACATATATATTGGAGTATAAAGGATACAATATAATGTGTTGTTTTGAATACCACATATGATTATTCTTTACAGTAACTACTTAAATATCAACCCCGTAGGGAGGTATTGCCTGTAGTGATGTGGGCAATACTTTAAGGGTTTGGGCGACCCTTCTGCCCCAGCCACTTCCTTTCAGTTTCACCTTTTCATGTCGCTATATGACCTCTCTGTTGCGGCACCTTATATCAATCAAACATTAATGACTCCTTAACTTTTTTACTGCCAATGGCTCCTCCTTACCAGAAGAAATATAAGTGTGAAGTTAATCAGGATACAAAATAGGTTACATTCATGCATCTGGTTTCAGTCAAGATACAAGGTGAAAGATGCCACTCCTAGAACAAAGGTTAAGGATAATCAATACATTTTCAACCATTGAGGGATTAGTACAGGACTGGTGGTAAATCTGGAGGAACTGATTTTTCCAAACTATTTACATTTTCAACCATTGAGGGATTAGTACAGGACTGGTGGTAAATCTGGAGGAACTGATTTCTCCAAACTATTTTAAGTAACATGCCACCATTATTTTAGTTAATCTAGCCCTGTTTTCTGTCATACTTTGGAAGAACGAAGGTGCAATATTTAATGTAGCAAAAGTATAGTACAACATTATATCCTTTACAATTTACTCACAAGGGAACCTGTGATCATGTATGAGACCTGGTGGCTTCTGATTCCTCCTGACTATGCCATGAACCAAGCTCCTTTAATGTAAGTTGAGTTTCATGGCAATGTTTGAAGGACTTGCTAACCTCAAATTTTCTGACTACATCACTGGGGTCCATAATATCTGTAAATGAGCTCAAGCTTAGTAAAATTAGCCAATAATGAGTTAGTATAAAGTTAGTCATTACTGTATATTCTGGCACTCAAAGGGTAATAACATATGCACTTAATTACAGGCAACACAGAATAAAATGAAATCAGTTTGTTCCCTGTTTAATTATATATACACTAAATACAGCTGTGGACAATAGTACAGTACCTTACCACTCCCTTCTATCTGTACCAGACACAAATGAAATAACCCACATACATTAACACCAATACCCAGACGACGTTCTGGACTCATTGCAAAGTGGAAATGAAAAAGGTATAAATACATTCTGCTGACCCAATCCATACAAGTCATGTAATCCACTGTAGGTACAGGTGGGCACTATCCCTCTCCACTTTCTAGAGAGGAGGTACTGGAGGAAACGAGACATAATAGAACCCTAGTTATATTGATACACATCATGTTCTACTGTTGCAAGAAGACACTAAAATCTCCTCGACATGGCTTAGGATTGCTTATTTGGTCAAGGGAGCTTCGAATTTTCAGCAAACTGAAGGCTGTCGATCCCTTCAAATTTTGACAGAAGACCTACAAGACAAACTGGTAAGGTACAGTATTCTGTTTCTTGATATAATTTGTAGGAATCGGTATAAACTTTACAATTTGCTGACAATATCTTACTCCTCCTTAAAATACAGATTAATGCCACTCTACTATCATCTATTATTCAGTGTACAGGTATTTCTCTATGTGCATTTTCATCGTACTTGCACACTAAAATAAGCATTATCAACTATAGTGCATTGCATTAACAAGATTAAATTAAATAGGTTCCCTTTCACTTTATATCAAATTTTTAGCCTTGCACCTCAGGGAACAATTATTGAAAAGTACTATGGCTAAAGTCAAAGGATTTTACTTATCATAAAAAAATCCCCGTAAACTAAGAGTTGAATAAAGTACAATGCATGTACATTTTTAAAGTACTATATATAGTCCAGTGGTTATAAAGTATAGAAAACCGCTTTCTTTTGTTAAATTATCATTACATACATTTGCTGAAAATATAAGAAAATAATGATGAAACCAATGCATTTATGAGATTATATGTCCCTTCAGTTAACACCAATAGATAAACAAGTTAAAATATTATATAACAGATAATAACAAACAAGATTATATTCCTGTTGATGACAAGAAGCAGTGAATTGTGAATAACTTTTAACTACATTACATCCTAAACCCTTCACATTAACATATTCATTATTTACCCTATTTACCCTCCATAACATTACTTAATTAAGTTGGTATCACACTGGTATACACTTCCTTCTGTTCTCGAGCCCTTTATATTCATGGGTTAATATTATACTTTTGTACATTAGAGTGTCTTCCTTCAAACAATGCCAGGAAACAGAACATATCAATATAACTCTAAGGTGAAATCTGTTTCTTTGCATTGTTCAGAAGGCTATGTATGTAGACTCGAATTCACCCCACGGTAAACAACCCTCTCAATACTGTACTACGAATGGGAGCCCCTCAGATAATAAGTAAAATCATAATAATGATGACAATGAAACAGAGGATGGTAGACGAAGAAGGAAGGATACAATTATTGCAGTGTGATCTGACTCTTAACACAGCCAACCTCTGGTGATGATGAAACAGAAGATGGTGGAGGATAACAGGGGAAATTGTAAATGGAAAAAGAAGGAAGCGAGTAGGCTAGTACAGTAAGATTTGACCCTAACACAGCCAACCCCACGATGATGACCAAAGAGAAGATGGTGGACTGAGAATGGAGGTAAGTAATACATGTATTATAGTATTACAGTGTGACCTTGGAAGGCGAACGGGGGAAAGGAGTATTACAGAGTGACCTTGGAAGGCGAACGGGGGAAGGGAGTAATACAGTGTGACCTTGGACGGAGTACGGAGGAAGAAAAGAGTACTGTAATATGATCTTGGACGGAGAAGAGGAGGAAAGGAGTATAATAGTGTGATTTGACCTTTAACACAGCCTACCCCCTGAGTTTGTCTACCCTGATGTAATGGCGCGATAACCTACCATAGCTCCCATGAGGACTTCGATGCAGATGGCAAAATGGAGGCAAACGAGTCCTAATTGTGCACCACAAAACACACCACATTCTGTACAGTCACTCAAAAGATGTATTCTTATGATTTTGTGTTTAGATAATTATACAACACGATAGATTCGTCCGCAGAAAACTAATTGTGTTTTCGTTAGTGACATTATGAGTAGTAGTGTTCATATCTACATCTATGAAGCCCATCCATAAAGATACATTATCTAAGTAACTGTACATCTATAATGAAGGAGCATGTTTTATGTGCGTTAGTTGGAAGGGACCAATAGTCTCGATAATGCCGACATCTATCCCCTTTTGACGCTATAATCAAAGCGTATTATACATACAGTATTTGGTGGAAGCCTATGTGTTAACATACTATATACAACACTACTTTATGTCTTATGGTATTACACTACAAATATATTAGTATACTGTGTTCCTCTATATCGATGTAAAGGTGTTACATCACCATCATGACAATCATATACTGATTACAGTACTCCATTACACCGTAGCATTACAGTACAAATATTAAGTACTAAACTACAACACAATTGAGACTTTACTACTTCAGGAGTCTCCATAATTATCTCTACAACATACAGCATACTGCTACAACATTCCAAACTTACTGTAAGGGTGTCCCAGAAGGAAAGGCCATAACATTGTCAAATAATTCTACAGGGTGTTCTACGAATATGGCGACAGTTTCCCAAGAAGATCTGTTCAATTCACAAAGTTACGGAAAGTTAATGGGAAGTAGACAGGAAGGTGTCATTTTGTCCAATTAGCTTTTAACTAATATATTATTAATAACCAGAGCAACAAATATAAATATTAACTTAACACTATAGTCTTACATAACACCATCAGGAATAACTTTCTAAAGTAATGATTTATCCTCCTGGGACACCCTACAATATGATATACAAAATGTTGTCACTAACCACTACAAAAATATATACTTATATAGCATCTCATATATTGATCTAACTCACACTGCTGGAGTGTTGCCATACTAATGAATTTACATTTACCAGTGATGAAGTTATTCTCCAGTGCTGACATCTTCCCGGGTCACATTGAAAAAGGACAAAATTATTGTTAGTGAAATGGAAGCTACTAGCCCCTTCTAACTGTACCACAAAACATACATGAATTTCTGCAACCTCCTATGTCTCTTACCAGTCTTAGCCTACACAATTTGAGCTAAAGGACAGGTGCTGTGGTGAAGGATGGTGTGAAGTGTCCAACATCCACACACATCACACGTAGGGCATGGTCCCATTCCAGCTCACATCTGCATCCATCCATCTGCAAGCACCAATATTTGTGTCAATGGTATGTCATGTTGGTCCACATCAGAACTTTAATTCGCAGATTCTCAGCTAATCACTTTATTTCTCATATACTGCATTTTCACTTTACTGATCAGCAAGAAATCTGGGACTGTAATCAAGATATAAAGGCCGTGGGTCTGCTCTGCTTGAGGTTCTCTCACTTGGTATGGACGATGGACTCCAAGGGGGGTCGCTGATGGTCGTCCTTGAGTGCTGGAGAGCGTGTGTCGATGGTGAGTACTGTGGAGGTAGTCTGGCGAGGGTTGGATGAGTAGTAGTACAAGTCAAACCTGTGGAGGGGTTGTAGCAGTCAGTAGAGTTGTGGGGGACAGATGGGAGAGGAATTGATTGGTTGATTTGAGGATAAGAGAAGACTGCCCTATGCCTGGAAGACCCTGTAGGACAAGGGAGAAGGCGACAAGGAGTCACTAAGCTACTAGAAAGGTACATGTATACCTGTATTTTGTTATGGGTGGCTGTATCTTTAGAGATTCACCTACAACTGACCAGTTCTGTCTTTGTAGGATGGTCACCTTGTGTTCTCTCTTTGTGTGTTTTATTTTTGTTTTTATGTTCTGCATTCTCAGCGTGAGTGTATATTATCATGAATACAGTGTATGTGTGTGTATGCGTGTTTCCTTTGTAAGTATTCTCCCCCTGCAAGACACACACTTATTCTCAGCATATAAATCAGGAGGTGAAGCTAAAGGGGGAGGCGGTGTGGGGGGTTGGATTTTACTTCATCCACATTTAGGTTTTAGAAGTTGTACATATCCTTCTTAAGTTGTATTAAGTTACTTGAGAGGAGCATGTGGACTTACTAGGTGGGATGGAGAAAGTAATGAGAGTGTGTATGAGAGATGTGGTATGAGTGAGAAGGCAACTGGTATTGAGTGTGGGGTGGTCGAGAAAGTAAAGCGTAATACACTGAGGTGGTTTGGACATGTGGAGAGAATGCAAGGTGAGGGGTTTGTAAAGAAGGTGTATGGAAGTGAAGTTGTGGCACCTGGTGAGAGGCAGATCTCCGGTTAGATGGCAGAACTGAGTGAAGAGTATGTAAGGGATAGAAATGCGAGGGGCAGAGTAGGGCTTGACCAAGGAGGGAGTGTTGGAACAGGGAAAATTGAAGACACTTCTGCCGTGGCCACTCCCTTGGGGGAGTTCCCGGAGGGAACGAGGCGTCAGAGCTATAGATAGATAGATAGTTATATTCCCCACATCCTCATATATTCAAAGTATGTATACCCTCTTCCTCAACACACACACATCTATTCTTAGCAGTACACCCCAAACAATAACAACACACACACAATATATCCCACACAACAACAAAATGCCCTATTCACCCCCCTCCCCCACAACACACACAGTACATCCCAAACAACAATACACTCACCCTGACCTACTTCCCCCTCCCACACACACACACACACCCTGACCTATTCTCAGCGTGATAGTCCCTGATGAGATCTCTGTTTGGGTTGAAGAGGACCCCATAGCTATCATTACAGCGAGTGACCCAGATAGGTAGTGTTGGGGTCTTGAGTCTGGAGCCCACTTTGGTCCTGTTCTCATCGCTCTCCTGTCTGTTCCACACCAGCAGGCCAATCTCGGAACGCACCAGGATTCCCGTCTTTGGTATTGCCTGTTGGAGAAGGGTAGAGTTATTATACTGTATATCTTTTTATGATGCAAAACTTGGGGGATATCATAGTTTATATGGTGTGGTAACGATGGGAGCAGAGTAGCAATAGGTGTTAATAATGATCAACCCTAAATCAGCATCTAATTCTTTTCCAAAGATTTATATTGAGTTACTGCTCATTCGAGAGAAATTGGATATATGATGAGGAGAAAGAACAGGGAGTAGAGAAACCATATCACTATGTATGTGATGCAATGACTTAAGGTGGACAGCATCATCTAGATCAACTGTACTGTACCTCAAAAAATGCCTGTCTTTACATAACATTACACAACTTCTTAGAAAGTAGGTGCATATAATTACACCACCACTTAGTTACTCTGTAGGGAAGGGGAAGGCAGGGCTCTTTGCAGTACGGTAGTAGGCCAGCAATAAAGATCTTCATTTGTTATGATTTATACTGAGGTAAATTCACGCAAGGTTAATTCATAACAAAATGCAAGGACTGTGGAGTAATTATATGATACGATGACCTGAAGGTACAGTAATTATTATATGAAATAGGATTCCCATCTTCACTTGAGCCTGTTGGTGGAGGGGGAGGAAGAATAATTATATGATGGAAGGAGTGAATGTGAGTCTGACCTACTTCACAGGGCAGTCTGTATCATAAGAATTGCACCTCACCTAGGAGAACATTGGTAGTTTACTTTAGCTATTTCATTCGTCACAAGCACCTCCCACAGCACATTAATTAAGGAGTGGCGAGTTCAAAGGGGTTAATATTAAGTGGGAGGAGAGTGACTACAGAACGGAAGTGAAGTCATGATGCATGTATGGGATTCACTACTGTATACAATCTGATCAAGGCTATTTCATACTTAGCAAGGAATGAAGATATAATTAAATGGTATTCATATGAGTACTGCAAATAATGAGTGAAGCAGCTGCAAGCACCACTGTGTCCTGTTGTATCATTTCATAAGGTCGTGAGTGTTTTAATGAATAAGTTATGAGTGAGAGGAACGAACCATTTTGTCCTCTGATCCCTCGTAGACTATACCGTTGTGAAGATACTTGGTGGCTCGGCCGGTGAGGAGCAGCGTCACCAGGCAAGGGTGGATGGTTCCGCTGGCCATCACTAGAGAACACTCCTCGCCCTCCAGGTCTGCACTCAGTCTGGGGTAAAGGGTGTCAGGTGAGTATTGTATCTATGTAAGTGGTGCCCGGCATGTCGATGGGACTAAACGGTCTATCTATGGCATCACACAAATATCCATTCCCTCCATCTTCATTCTCAGGCAACAGTTACTCTTATATTTGTGGGAGTCCATCAATCCTGGGAACAAGATGAATGGCGGGTGAAGCCTTAGACTGATGAGAGGATGCAGTGAAATGTGCTCGGGTGATAACTGCATAATTGAAATAAAGTGTTGGTTAGAAAATGAGGTAAAGGTAGTCAGCCCTTGCTTATGGGTTATGTCTACTAAAATTCTCAATTCTCATTATACTCTGAAGTTTTCTCATGAACAGGTACTGGAATCACAACCTTTGACCTTATTAGCAATGAAAATGGCGGGAAACTTTTCTCAGTGCATAGTGGGTTTACTGAGAAGTGGCGATGGACTGTACATTATGTTTTCAGTAATTGTAAACACACCTTGGGAAGGACCTGGAGAGCACGACACTGTACAGGAAGAGAAGCATCCCGTGGTGCCCCTCAGTCACAAGCTGTAAACACATGTACACAAATAATTACACAAAAGTTTATTAATTCATGTTGACAGGGAGGTACAGAGGCACCCCAGTTACAAGCTGTAAACATATGTACATGTTGACAGAGAGGTATTTATGTACTTCTGTTACAACCTGTTAACTAATGTAAGTATATTATATAACATTTAATAAATACACGTTGACAGAGGTATAAATGCACCTGGGTAACAAGCTGTTAACAAACGTATACACGTTTTACAACATAAACAAATACATGCTGAATTAGAGGGCGACACAAGTTTACACACCATTAAAACAGTGGGACTTCAACCACTTGAAAAATATAAATGAAATGTAATAAAAATGGCTGAAATCAATAACCTCAAGTTACTACTACTCCCTTTATGTTATTATCGACTACATACATTAAGTTGGTCATTACCGTACCTGGGATTTGAATTATGCCTATAAGTTTCTTTAGTCAATAGAGTGGATGCAAATACAATATAGTTCAAATTCTCACCTCGTATATGTACTTCTTGAGGGTAAATTTCAGCTCCTCGTATCTCTCAAATTCAAAGGTGACAAGCTGGGAAAAAAGACCAGGGGTGAATTAGCTACAGTCACATTAATGGGATAGAACAGTATACTTTTTATTCAGTAGAGGGCCTCAAACACCCACTACCCATCTTAGTATACCGATTACCCACCTTCTCAGTAAACCAATACCCATCACCCACTTCAATATTCCCATCTCTGTATACTCAATCACCCACCTCAGTTCATCTATCTTTGTACACTCATCCATCACCCACCTTCTCAGTACACCCATCCATCACCCACCTTCTCAGTACACCCATCATGCACCACCTCAGTACACCCATCCATCACCCACCTTCTCAGTACACCCATCCATCACCCACCTTTTCAGTACACCCATCATCCACCTCAGTACACCCCTCCATCATCCACCACCTCAGTAGGCTACACCCATCCATCACCCACCACCTCAGTATATCCATCACCCACCTTCTCAGTACATCCATCATCCATGTACTCAGGGTCCTCGTTGACGTATGTGTCTTCCTGAACGAGACAGAGTACAGCATGTTTCTTCTCCCCCATCAGCCACAGTATGTCTGCCAGGGCACTCACCAAACCATCCACCTGGGCCCTACGTGTTGTCTTCAGCAGTCTGTGGATGGATGGATGGATGAGTGATTGGTTGGTTTGTTGGTTGGGTGGGTGAATGGCAGGTGGTTGATTGGTTGAATGGTAGGTGGGTGTAATTGTAGGTAGGTAGGTAGGTAGGTTGGTTGGGTAGGTGAATAGTTGGTTGGACAGATTGTTGATTTATTGAATAGTTAGTTGGTTGGTTGGATGGCTGTATAATTGGTTAAATAAATTAATCGTTGATAGAATACATGAATGGATGATAGAATATAGATTACTGGTTGGATGCATGACTGGACAGACAGATGGATAGTTGATTGCACACACACACACTACAGCACAAATACGTACAATAAGGACTCACTTGTCCACATACTCGACCCAACTGGGCTTGATGTGTGAGACTAACAAATGCTCGAGTAGGTAAGCCTGGACACATACACACACACAGGTAAGAACGTCAGGACTCACTTGGCCACATCCCCGACCCCACTGGGCTTAATGTGTGAGAATAACAAATGCTTGAGTAAGTAAGCCTGGACACACATAGCCATCCCCTTGGTACTGGCACTGTGCACCCTCAACCCGTATGCCTGTGGACTGCCCGCATCGTTGAAGCTGAAGGGAAGCAACAGCCACTCCTCCAGGGAAAAAGATCGCAGGTCCGCAGCGCCGAACACACGCATACGCAGCTCCTGATGGTGGTGGTAGTGTGGTGTTAGTATTTGTGATGAGTAGTGTCAACATTAAGGAGATGATGGTAGTGTTGGTGGTAAATCCTAAGCAACCAATAATTCCTCCAAACTATATCAAGCAACAGGTCACCATTATTTTTGTTCATCTGGTTCTTCTTCCAGACATACTTTGGAGGAATGAAGGCACTCCCATGAACCAAAAGTATACCTTACCCATAATATGTTATGTTTTTATATGGTTCTAGATACATACAAATATACGTTCTCAATCTCAGAACACAAGTTGTTTTTTTAGTAATTGATGGTGGCAGTGGTTACTGAAAAATGAGAATAAATAATGTGTATATAATTCTGAAGGAAAACTGAAGAGCACGGTGATACTGTAGTTATTTTTGCACAGTAACCACCAGTTACTTCAACAATGTAGTCAAAACCAAATATAAAAAAATTACACCATCGATCATATGTCGGTACAAAAAGCATACTGTATACAGTATAGGACATTTTTTACCATCAATCGTATGTCAGAACAAAAAGCATAATTATTTAGGAAATTAACACCATCAATCGTATGTCAGAGCAAAAAACATATATAGGAAATTAACATCCTCGATCGTTCATCAGTGTCAAGTAGTGTTCGTTGTTCTCACCGTGGCTGTGTCTGACGAGATGGGTTCCCCGCCGACTATGGGAGCCTGTCTGATACACGTCCTGCTTCTAGACGGGTACAGCACGTGTTCTGAAGGGAGAGAGACAAAGGGACATTATAACGTGCATTCATGGTTTGAACTAGTAAAAATCTGTATTAATATTTTGCCTTTCTTTCTCTTCCCACAGCACGTATTCTGAAAGGACATTTTTACGTGCATTAATAGTTCGACTAGTAAACATGTATTAATAGTTTGCCTTTCTTTCTCTATTTACAACAAGTGTTCTGAAGGGAGAGAGACAAAGGGATATTTTCACGTGCATTCATGGTTCGACTAGTAAACATATGTATTAACATTTTGCCTTTCTCTTACGATACATATATATGGCAAGTTTTCGTTTAATCACCATAATAATGCTGGATAATAACTTGCAGAGGTCATATTTCCAAGTTCAATATTGCTTGCTTTCTTTTATATGCGTGATAACAAATCAATGCTTGTAGAATGAGACACCTTACCTCTTGTGACGCAACTTAATAATATTACTATACTATAACAACTGCTACTAGTACGACAACTACTTCTAAATTAATAATAATTATTGGCTAGGAAAAAACAAGAAAACTACAGTATAATCATCTCTAAACTTAACAAAACGTCCTGTATACCAAACAATAATAATAATAACAGAAGGGTAGGAAGAAACAAGAAAACTACAGTACATCACGATACGAAGACACATCGAGTAATAATAACAATAATAACAACAAAAGAGTAGGAAGAAAAAGGAAAACTACAGTAAGTCCTACATCACGACACTAAGACACATCGAGTACCAATAATAATAATAATAACTGAAGGGTAGTAAGAAACAGGAAAACTACAGTACATCACGACACTATAAGACACATCGAGTACCAATAATAATAATAACAGAAGGGTAGGAAGAAATTTACAAGAAAACTACAGTACATTACGACACTAAGACACATCGAGTAATAATAATAATAATAATAGAAGGGTAGGAAGAAACAGGAAAACTACAATTGGCTATATCACGACACATCGAGTAATAATATAAATATCAGAAGGGTAGTAAGAAACAGGAAAACTACAGTAGGCTATATCACGACACTAATAATAATAATAGAAGGGTAGGAAGCAAAAAAAAAAAAAAAAAAAAAAAAAAAAAAAAAAAAAAAAAAACAATACTAAGACACATGGAGTAAACACCAAAAACAAGGCCACAACTAACTACTATGTCTGCGGTGGTCGGCAACCCTGGCTGTGGTCTGTGTGTGTACCACCTTCTTCACCAACTTCTGGAAACTCCGCCTCTTCTGACTCCTCGCTGCTGTCACCGCCTCGTCCTCCTCCTCGGGTTCTGGTTGCTGGTCTAATAAAAAAAATTAAATAATAAAAAATATAATAAAATAAAAAAATAAATATGAAAAACAATAATAAAGTACCGTAAATAAAAATGATAGTTGAATCATTCCAGTATTTCCAAAAGGAAATGTAAATAAATAAATAAGGACAAAATTTCGTTCACACCCCATGATGAATCAAAAGTATTTTCAGTTAGCCTTGTAAAAAAATAGTATCTTGTACAACAACCATTTGACACAACCCGACTACCAAAAATTAAGGACTACGGTACATCATCAATTTCCTTTATACAGTACAGTACATAGCCTACACAACCTCTCACATCATAGACAATTATATTATACCTAGACTAACACCAGACAATTTACAACATCAAGTGAGAAATCCCGGTTGTCCAAGAGTTCATTAAGGGACCCAGTGATAGAGTAAAAAAATTTAGAGGTGAGTCCTTCAAATATTGCCACGAAACACCACTGAAATTAAAGGAGCTTGTTTCGTAGCATAGTCAGGAGGAATCAGAAGCCACCAAGTCTCATACACGATAACAGGGTGCTTAAGTAAGGGGAGAAACACTTGACGGGACATTGGGGGCAACTGAATACCTCAATATATATCACCCAAAAGACCCCCTAGTAGTAACTCTGAGGTGATTTGCTTCTTGGCATAGTTTGGCGAATCAGTAGTCTTCAAATTTTCCAAAACGAGGCTCTCCCCTTCAAGTAAACGTGGTGTAATGACATCAAGGCTGCCTGGGAGAGAGAGAGAGAGAGAGAGAGAGAGAGAGAGAGAGAGAGAGAGAGAGAGAGAGAGAGAGAGAGAGAGAGAGAGAGAGAGAGAGAGAGAGAGAGAGAGAGAGAGTGTGTGTGTGTGTAATCAAAGGGACACACATGGAAGTGGAGTAAACAGCGACGGTCTGTTTGCACTCACAGCTCATCCTTACTGCACACACCACGAGACCTTGACTACCTGCAACAACAACAAACACGAAAATTTTATCCTCTGCAACGCCATGATATTATTCCCAACTTCCATGACATATTTATAAACTGGAACATGAAACCCTTATGAAATATTTATAAACTGGAACATGAAACCCTTCCTTCTTTCGTAATCATAAGACTTTGACAAACTTCAACAACACAAAACATTTCCTCCTTCCAATATATATAGATACCATGAAATTTTGACTAACTGCAAAACAACACGAAGAAATTTTGACTAACTGCAACAAGAAAAAGCTTTTCGAAACACCTTGCAGCATCATGAAATCTTAATCAAAGTCCTCCTTGCAACATCATGAAACATTAAAGTCCTCCTTGCAACATCATGAAACATTAAAGTCCTCCTTGCAACATCATGAAACCTTAAAGTCCCACTTGCAACATTATGAAACATTAAAGTCCTCCTTGCAACATAATGAAACTTTGACTAACAGCAAATTGCCAACAAAAAACATTCAGTAACCTAACCAACAGCACTTAGAACAATATTACATACACTAAAACACCACTATAAAACTATTGACCGGGGATATATATATATATATATATATATATAAAGACAAAGTTAAATAGGGCAGCCGTGACGTCAAGTGGATAGTAAGTAAAGCTATGCGTGAGAAAAAACCCTCAAATGTAAATGCATCTTGGCAAACAAATAAACCTGACATAAAAAAAACATAAAAGCCACATGAAATATGGGACAAAAATAATTCTGTCTCACTCTCTATGAACTCCTGTCAGCGAAAAACTTCAAAAAGCTGTTGTAATGGCATGTTCAGTAAATAAATTAAACTTCCCTTTAATGTTAGCTATTTCTCGGGTTACTGCTATAGTCTTGTGTTAGTCAAATTAAAATTCTTATTCTTGGAGGAATCACTATCCTTCCAATATCGCCCACTACAGAAGTCCCCCTCCCCCACCCCCCGTCCTTAAACACCATCAAACACACACCAACACCAAATAATTTCCCACGATATTTGTCGAGCTGGATGATTTACAGGGTCAAGAAATATCCCAGTCGTGCAGAGGCTAAAAGTGACATCATAAGACGTCTCCTGATAGCTGACCATCATGATATATCGCTATCATGCACTCACTCTCTCTCATCGGACTGACGCGTGTGTCTCACCAAGTTAAAGAGGAGAGAGAGATTCTGTTGTAGGTGAATTGGAAGGTCTATGGTGATTCCCCCCAAACTATCCCAGGAAACAGTTGACCTGAATGGGGGATCTGTTTTGTGGCACAGTTTGGAGGAATCAGTAGCCCACCAATTTACTCTCAAAAGAATCTCCCGTTAGAGGGGAGCGATTATGTTGTTGATGAATTGGAAGGTCGCTGATTCCCCCAAACTATGCCACAAAACAGATCCCCTGTTAGGACTATTAACAGCGTCTGTTTTCTGCATGGCATTGTTAGGAGAAATCAGCAGCCTTCCAACTTATCAAGGGTCATTTGGTGTGGGCATTTTGGAGTCTACGTAGCCCTCTGAACACTTCAACAAAACGGGTCCCCTACTCGTATAGGGGTAACCAGTTTTCCGACAGTGTTTGGAGGAATCAGTAGCCCTCTAACAAGTCAAAAACAAATCTGATTCCCTTGACGTCTTGCCTGACCAAGTGTCTTCCTGACTGACTGTTTCATCTCACCCCATGACCGTCACTAGTGTCATGAAAAGACCAACCAGATGGGAGTAAAGGTTAGTTGACACACACCACTTGTCCACATCATGTAAATACAAATACTACTACTTTATTATTACTACTACTACTACAACCAGAAGGGAGCAGAGGTAATTTTACACCCGGCTGCCCGTATTGTGTAAATATGAAAACTATTACCATATTAGGCTACTCTTACTATTACTTTACTGCTGGCTTTTTTTTCTTAATGAGATTTCTACTCTATATTTATGAAATACTGCATTATGATGTACTGTAATTATTTTACCATTATAAGTAGTTGGGCACACCTTTACCAAATAAGACCTTCTTTTGTTACTACTATACTACTACTAATAATAATAATACTGCTGCTGTTGCTGTGTTAATACGGTATAGTCACGACCAAATGAGCTCCGTCCCTCATCCGTCACTGACAAAAACATTCAACCACCTCAGTTCACGACACACACACCTAACAAACTATATGACCTTCTCAACAAACACGGGAACGTCAAGTTATGTCAGGGTAAATAGAAGGAATCCCTTACTTTATCCTCACTCACTACATTACTTACTCTCTTATTTATAATTGCTTGTATATACTTGCTTAGAAATGTGTGATGATTTGGGTTACACCTCAGTCGTCTTTTGTAGTTGAATTGGAGGGCCATCGATACCTCCAAACAATGACAAGAAACAACTGATTACCCAACTATACGAATAAAGTATCAACAATAATCGCTGAGAATAATAAAAGTACTACTCTTGTCATAATTGTGAATGTTGTACTTTAAATTACATCTACCCTTCAACAAATATAAACAAACACAAATCGCTGAGAACAATCATACTATTGCTGTTATAATATCTGTGTGTGTAATTTAAATTGCGTCTGTCTGCCAGTGAAAAAAAGTGTGATATTTACTTCATTCACAAAAATTCTACCTCTTGAATATTTGCTCTTCAATCACAAAATACGACCACAGACCCAAGACAAGTCCAACAACCAATACATATAGTAGAACCTCGATGTACAATAAATACTACAATGAATAAATACTTGTATCCACCACTTTATTTTACGTAAACTCAGTCCCTTATTGAAGACCACCAAATGTTTTCCCAGGCATCTGTTAGTCATTACCATACAAACTCAGAGTATAACGAAGCCTGTGTTAAAAGGATAGTGCTAAATTTAGTTCATCTTATATCGTGGATCTACAGTATATATATCATGCCGTGTCGTATCCTCTGCAGTGCATGGAACGCTTCGTAAACACACCTTCATCAACTAAAGCTGGTCTGGGGATCAAATATTTCTTGCCGGAGTTTTTAAAGTCTGCGAGAAAATAATGAGGGACGGAGGGTAAACAATTCTTCTTTTGTTGTTGTTGACACTGCAAACACAAGTAGTCTATATAACTTCCTATGTATCATACTATTGTGTCACACCGATTCAGTCATAACGAGATGCCGCATAATTTCAAAAGCGTGATATTGAATATACAAGTCGACGAAAGTATTTATGGTTCTAGCAAGTGTTGCATTTTCTATTCTTGAAATCATCATTATTTTGATGCTAAATCATTTATTAATTTAATGTATTTATTTCTATTTATTTATTCATTTGCAGTCTCTTATATACTTTGTCACGGAGCCGCATTATTTATTCAGTCACTGTATTTTATTTCTATTTATTTATTTATTTGCAGTCTCATACATACTTCGTCACTGATACCACAGCTCCTCTGTCAGTAGGTTTGGTTGAGGCGTGTCGACCCCAAGAGTCCATTCACTCCATCTATACCAATTAACTAAGGGACCCCGTGATGTAGTCAGAAAATTGGATGTTAGCGAGTCCTTTAAACTCTGCCACGAAACACCCTCTATATTGCTTGTTCATCTGGTCCTGTTTCCTGACATACTTTGGATGAATCAAGGCACTCCAATGTAACAAAAGTGAATGACCCCGTTAAATTCAATAAGTTAAACCCAATGGATTTACTCATGGCCAAGAGTAAAATCCTGGAGTCCTACATTATAATTAACTTTTTAATAATCCCAATTGTAGGCTCGTAACAATTAAACAACGACTAACACCAGACGAGGTTTGTCGTCGGAGGAAAACACTACTGTACTAAGGTCTAAAGGTACAAACATCTATATCAATCAGACTAATACAGGAAATAATACAGGAATGGAAAGTCTCAATAAGATGCTTAGACTAACACCAAATGATTTTATGTTATAGAAAACACTCAGTTGTACAGTCATATCCAAAACTCCTGCCTCTTCTAACTCACAATTATGTACCCAAAGATCCATACACTCTAATAAATGTGACTTTTGCCCATTCCGAATTGCATAATTAGCATCATCTGACAGGGAGTGGCTACAGTACTTTAGCTGATGACTGTACATGGATAAAATGGGCTAAGTATATCAGCCCTGATGACACACACAAAAGGAGGACTATAGCCGTGAAATACTCCTCCCTGGTGTCACGTGATCAGTGGGGAGTGCCTGTCAATACCGCAGTCATCACGCTGGGTCAACATGGAGTAAGTGAGAGAGTGGGGTCAGATAGGGTCAGGTCACTCCGGGGAGATGCGTGAGGGGGGGATATAACCACGAAGAATCCTCACGCATTGTAAAAGGAATGAAAAAAAAAAGGGGGGGGGGAAGGAGAGACTGGAGATAATATAATGACGTGAGGGGAGACAGAGGGAAGATATAGTAAAACAAAGGGATGGGGAAAGAATGAAAGAAGGTGAGAAGGGAAGAGAATGGATAAAGGAAATGTGGGGAGGTAGAGGAAAGGTAAGTGAATGAGGGAGGAAAGGGAAGGAATGAAAGGAGATGATGAAAAAAGGGGAAGAGGTTCAAGAGAAATGGAATGAGGGGAGATAGAGGAAAGGTAGGTGAAGGAGGGAGGGGAAGGAAAAAAAAAAAGGATAGAGAAAGAATGAAAAGAAGGAAAAAAACTGAAAATAAACAAAATGAGGGGAGACAAGAGAAAGGAAAGGAGGGGACATATTGGAAAGGTAGGTCAAGGAAAGAAAGAAGGAGGGGAGGGAAGGGGAAGGAAGAACGAGACGATAGGAAGTAAAGAAAGAGGAGACCGAAGAGAAATAAATAGAGAATGATAAAGGAAAGAAAGGTAGGGAAGGGAGGGGAAGGGGAATGAAAGACGAGAGGTTGATGAAGATGCTGGAGAGAAAGGAAATGAGGGTAGAAAATAAAGGGAAAGGGAGGTAATATGGGAGTGGGAAGGAATGGGGAGAGACAGGAAAAGATGGAAAGAAGGGATGGAAATAATTATCACCGAGAGACTGGAATTGAAAAGGAAATTTGAAGCTGGAATGTCAATATTATAAATGCCAGTAAAGTTACAGGTGAAAAAAAAAGGAAAGAAACGGAAGAGGAGACGAAAAGAAAAACAAAACATAATAATTAGGTAACTAGGCTAAACGTAAAAGAAAAATGAGCCAGTAGTTATATTCAGGGCAAAAAAAGTCTTCCAGGAATGCTAACAAAAAAAGTATATATATATCCCAGTGATGAATATGAAGGTAAAGTTTGCACATTCTCAGAGTCATAACAAACCTTCCTTTTTACCGGATTAGGCTAGACGTCTTAGTTGTGTGTGTGTGTAAGGTCTGGTAATTTGAGGGATGGTATGTATTAAGCGTCTTAGTAGTGTTTGTGTGTGTGTGTGTGTGTGTGTGTGTGTGTGTGTGTGTGTGTGTGTGTGTGTGTAAGGTCTGGTAATTTAAGGGATGTTAAGTACAGTGCATTCGTTGGTGTAGAAGCTGATGGCCGTGACCACCACTTTTTATGTTGTGGGTATCTGTGTGATTCGTATTTTCTTTTCAAACACACACACACATTTCTACCAAGTAACTCCCACACAACTCAAGAGGCAGAACTACATAATTAATTAAACATTACTACCACCACCACCACCACCTACACACTACCACCACCTACATCACTACTACCACCACCACCATCACCTACAGCACTACCACCACCACCACCACCACCTACATCACTACCACCACCACATACACACTCCTCCAAATTCGACGACCACCAGCACACAATATCACCTCCAATATTACCACCTTCACACCTTTAGTAACACCATCACACATACCACCATCACCACCACCCCCACTACACTTGACCTACATCTACACCACCACTACTACCACCATCACCACCACTACACTTGATCTACTCCACCACCACTACCATCAACACCACTACACCACCACCATCACTACACTTAACCTACATCACCACTACACTTGACCTACTCCATCACTACCACCACCACCACTCTCCACTGATTAAAAAGACACAAAGAGCTCATTCCCCCATACATAATATATAAAGTCCCACTGAGTCCTTCTCCCATAACATCACTCATCCAGGAAATATAATGGTTTCATCCTTGGGGGGAGCCTCACTCGTAAACTCAGCTATAAAGTCTCGTCATAATATTCCCCATTTCTTTAATCTTGCAGACAGACAGACAGATAAAAGAATGTCCGGCTCTGTCCTTGTCCTTTGTGATATAATTTAGGTAAGGTTTCATGACGACAGCAGTGAGCCAATAAAAACAGCTCATCAGATGGTTGCCCCACTAATGTCTGGCACACACACACACACTTAAACATGGCCATGCCTATATATATTAATGCAACATATATTTTAAACACACATATTTTTTTACATTCAACATAGTGTTTCATATCTTGTATAGAGAACAGAAAGACGAATAAGACCAAGCAAGGAGACCAGTTAACCTTCCTTTTACCCTTTACCATACCAGGGCTCATAGAACACACATAAACCATATAGAAATACACACATAAACCACAACAGTAAAGATAAAAAACAGTACCGACCATAAACCACAACATTACAGACCAAAAGAGAAGTACCACAAACCCTAGCAACACCTCAGACCAAAACAGTACCACAAACCACAACAGTACCTCAGACCAAAACAGGAGTACCACAAACCTCTACCCTACCTTTCAGTCTACCATCTATCTACCGTATGTATAAAAGGAGGTGGTGTAGTGGAATGTATGTATGTCAGTCCATCAACGGGTCAAGAGGTCAGCTTCTCCAACACTTCTTGACCCTCTTCCTGTAGCCCCCCGCCCCCCTACCATGATACCCGATTCCCTCCTCCTCCTTCCGTTGTAAATATGTGTGTGTGTGGGGGGGGGGGGAGGGGGATAGTCACGCATACCACACTGTGCGTATGCGTGTGTGAATGCGCATGTCTGTGTGTTAGTTTGTAGGCATATATTGGGTGTGTGTGTGTGTGTGTGTGTGTGTGTGTGTGGTTTCGTAACAGCCAAGGCTCTGTGTAAATGTGTGTATGTATGTGTAAGTGAATTCATGTGTGTATAATATTATGTCTGCGCCTGTATATTGAGGAAGGTTAGGTAGTGGTGGGGTGGGTGGGGGTTAAGTTAAAAAAAAATTGTTTATAGAAGTTTTACTGGAGATTAAAAGAAGAGGAGGGTGGGAAGGTATATAAGGAGGATAAAGATTGATGCATTGATATTAGGCGCCGCAACATCGAGATCATATAGCGCCAGGTGATAGAGGTGAGACAGCAAGAAGGAAAGAAATAGAAAGAAACGACGGACAGTTGAAGACCTGAAAGGGGCGCCATAACCCTTAAAGTATTGCCCACATCATTACAGGCAATATCCCCCTATACTGGGGTTGGGGGATAAAGAGACCAGTCATGTTTTTCGGGTGAGTTGGAGACTACGAATTCCACCACACTGTGTAATAATAATAATAATAATAATAATAATAATAATAATAATAAAAATAATAATAATAATAAAAAAAAAAAAAAATAATAATAATAATAATAATAATAAAAATAATAATAATAATAATAATAATAATAACAATAATAAAAATAATAATAATAATAATAAAATAAAATAAAAAATAATAATAATATAAGGCACTGACTATACTATCCGAGGGGGCATCGGTTATGGTCGAACTGGTGGAATCTCGATTCCTCTCGTCTAAAGCATGACAGGAAAAAATCTATCACCTCAGTGTAGGAGGATAGGGATATGTTTTGTTGTATAGGTTTGGTGGAATCTGTAACCTTCCATCTCGTCCAAAACACAAGACCTCTATGAGACCCTGTGATCGTGTATGAGACCTGATGGCTTCTGATTCCTCTTGACTCTACCATGAAACAAGCTCCTTTAATGTAGGTGTGTGTGTCTGTGTGTGTGTGTGTGTAACCAACCGGCCTGGATAGTCACTTATTTTTTTTATATATATTTCCAGTCATTTTTCCAGCCCCTCGTCCCCCTCTCATTATATCTTCATTCACTTATTATTTTTTTTTCTTTTATCTCCACATTATTGTCCTCTCTTATATCTCTTCTTTGTTTCCCCCTCAATCTCTCTCTACTTATTTTTTTATCCTTCACATTATTGTACTTTCTTATATCTCATCTTTGTTTCCTCCTCAACATCTCTCTCTCTCTCTCTCTCTTACACATACACACTGAACACGCATATACACCTAATATATTTTCATGCACAGACCCCCTAATATTCTCTCTCTCTCACACACACGCATATATACACAAATATATTTTCATGCATATAGGCCCCTCATAATTTTTTTTTCTCTCTCTCTCACACACACACATATATACACAGATATATATTCATGCACATAGGCCCCTTATAATTTCTCTCTCTCTCTCTCTCTCTCTCTCTCTCTCTCTCTCTCTCTCTCTCTCTCACACACACACACACACACACACAAACACGTCTCCTCGTTGCGTGACCTCCCTGCCAACATCATGTCCTGTAATCAACCACTCTTATGTCTGACCCAGCCCGACACTTGACCCCATTTGACCCTCAGACACATTACTTAAACCACCAGAAAGGATATGATGGAAGGAAGGGATAACTTTCACTCACTACTCTATCACCCGGGGGTAAAGTTAATCTCGTCCTCACTCTGTGTGTGTGTGTATCAGTCCGTCTCTCTCTCTCTCACATACACACACACAAAAAAAGGGATCCTGTTGACCCCATCATTTTGGTGTAGGTTCCTCTCTCTCTCTCTCTCTCTCTCTCTCTACTTTCTGAGAAAAAAAAACAGGCCAGTGATAGTCACAACGAAACCCCAAATAACTTCCAAAATATCGAGTAGCAAAACAAACAAAATATTTTAATAAAGTTACCTCAAAGTAAACTGGACTAACACCAGAAGAATTCATATAACGCAGGATAAACAAACCTCTTCGTCCAACTATTTACAGGATACGATATATACGACGCTCCTTTGAAGATGGCTGATAGGAAAACGTCATTATAAGAAAGGAAAAAAAATATTAATCACCCTCGTGGACATGAATACACGTAAAAAAAGCAGACATAAATACATAATAATTACAATAAAAAACAAAACAGAGAAAGTAATGAATGAAAACTTTACACGAACAAAGAGTGTATTTATCAACACACAAACACGACGGTCATCAAGGCAGTATAAAAAGCAAAACAAAGAGGAAGGTTCACGATTTGAGGATCCATGGAAAGGTCAGCAACACGACACTCACCTCAGCCATCAAAACGTAGGTGTGTGTGTTTGTTCTTGAATATGGATGTGTGTGCTCTTGAATGTGTATGTGTGTGTGTGTGTGTGTGTGTGTGTGTGTGTGTGTGTGTTCTTGAATATGGATGTGACAATGTGCTCTTCAATGTGTGTGTGTGATTGTGTTTTTTAATATGGATGTGTGTGTTCTTGAATGTGTGTGTATGTGTGTGTTCTTGAATATGGATGTGTGTTTGTGTGTGTTCTTGAATATGGATGTGTGCTCTTGAATGTGTGTGTGTGCTCTTGAATGAATGTGTGTGTGTGTGATAGAGAGGGTAAATATACATAGCCAAATATACTAGGCAAAGATTCTACTACAGATACCGTACTACAATGGCCTAGTCTTGAGGGAAACTGATTTTTCTAAACTATGCCAGGAAACATACCAGCTCAGTGTTACTTAAAGGGGTTGTCTGTAATCAGTTGCCTTCCAGTTTTCGACATCAAACGACCCCCTGAAGGAGTTACCCATCAGACCAATCCTAATCATGCAAAAAAAAAAAAAAAAAAAAAAAAAAAAAAAAAAAACCGTGAACTCGCTCACAGATACACATCCACAAAACATAAAAACATACACAATCATAAGTATTTACAAAACATAACTTCTTTCTCATAATATAAACACACCTACAATCACAAA
>JAWQEG010008259.1:0-20175 GCA_033782935.1 Petrolisthes cinctipes | reverse complement strand
CTCCGTTCTCTTTCACTTCAACGCCAAGTGAACGTTTGCTACACACAGAACATTGTTATGGAAACTATGAATACTGAACGAGGTGTCTGACAAAGCACCTGAAACTGACCTGGGTTCCCTCACTCACACCAGCAGCCAACACTTTTCCTCCTCACCAACATCTCCTTACATTCCACCTTATTGTATCCTCTTCCCATTATTTGTACACGTCTCCCTCTACTTTTCATCGCTGTTTTATTTTGTGCACTTTATACTGAAAACAATATGGCATAGTGGACAAGCGTTTGTCAATAGGTAACAACAATAGTTTTATTCATTTCAGATTTCCTCTAACCTCCCTTACATGAAAGATGTTCCATATTAGTGCATTAGAAGCCGCTTAAATTGTATTTATTGGTTGTGGAACCAGCACAGCTGGATTTGCTATAGAATACACCCCTTCTCCAGCCCAGGCCCCGTATAGGCATAATCTGGGCTAGAAGGGTCTATTCCGTGACGATCATCAGAAGTAAATTAAAATTCAAATCTGGCGCTGTACTGATAGTGGAGCCACGGTGCACTCTACTTGTCTAATCAAAGCAAACCTAATCTGAAACCAAACTACGACTGCAGGAACACAGACAAGTGCTGCAATATACGAGCAGTGAATCATTTTATGTAGTATTGTTGAGTTAATTGATTGATTGATATTAGGCGCAGCAATAGCGAGGTCATAAAGCTACTGTAGGGAGGAATACGTCACTTTCCACACAACAGATGATCCCAAACATACACATGAGCATCTATGATCGAATCAATAATCTTTTATATTTTTCTTCACCGACATCACAACCCAAACATCAAGATAAAAGGGTGAAAAGAAATTATTCATACCTATGATGACCTTTTCTACTTCCCGTACTGACTGCAGGCTGATGAGTGATAGGGCCATATTCCACAACATTCGTGGTGCATACGATGGCGTGGTACCGATACTATGGCCCTGTTTTGTTTGTCTATGGAGTCATCGTATCGGTACAACACCATAGTCAACACCAGCACGGATAATCTTGCATACGACCCATAGTTTGACAAAGATATATGTAATTATGTTGTTAATATACACACAATCTGAAAAGTTAGTGTCCCTTGTGGTGAGAGTAAAAAAAATGAATATAATAATGATCTGAGTTGACCACTACGACAACTAGTATTCTAAAATGCGTTACTTGTATCCGTAGACTTTTTTTTAGAGATCTGAATGACGATAAGGTTCAGTGTGTGTGTGTGTGTGTGTGTGTCACTGGTACTGATATTTCAACCTTACTTCTGTCTTTCCTCTCTTCTCTTTCCATCCCTCGTTGTCCTCGTCTACAACAAACAACACTCCGCCACTCCTCCTCCTCCACCTCGTCCTATTTGATTCTTCTCTCTTTATCTGGACACTTTTCCTCCTCACCAACATTTTCACCTTGTTGTATCCTCTTCCCATTATTTGTACACGTCTCTCTCTCTACTTTTCATCGCTGTCTCTCCTCATTTATTCCCCTTCTCTCCCCATCCCTTCCTCCCGTTCGTATTTCCCTCCTCCCTCCCCTCCTCCTATGCCTCCTCTTTTTAGACTGACATGAGGTTGGTGGGGTGGGAGAGATGGGTGGGAGGGATACCTGAGTCGAGGAGGATTATATACTGCATATTGAGAAGGGAGGACGTGGGGTGAAGGAGGAAGGGAGGAGGGAAGGGAGGAAGGGAGGGGAAGGGAGGAAGGAGGAGGAAGGGAGGAGGGAAGGGAGGAGGGAAGGGAGGAAGGGAGGAGGGAAGGGAGGAGGAGGGAAGGGAGAAGGAGGGGAAGAGGAGGAATGAGGAGGAAGGGAAGAGGGACGAGGAGGTGAAGGAGGAGGGAAGGGAGGGAAGGGGGGGAAGAGGGACGAGGAGGTGAAGGGAGAGAAGAAAGAGGAGGAATGAGAGGAAGGGAACTAGAGACAGATACCATGGAAACTGGAATAGGGAGAACATAAATTATGGAGAGACGAAATAGGGAGAACACATGGAGAGATGGACCTTGGAATACTGGGATATAGTACAACACAAAATTAGAGGTAAAGGAGGCAGGGAAACAAGGGTAAGGGAGGCAGGGAAACAAGGGTAAGGGAGGCAGGGAAACAAGGGTAAGGGAGGCAGGGAAACAAGGGTAAGGGAGGCAGGGAAACAAGGGTAAGGGAGGCAGGGAAACAAGGGTAAGGGAGGCAGGGAAACAAGGGTAAGGAGGCAGGGAAACAAGGGTATAAGGTAATCAAGTAAAGAAAGGTAAGGTGAGAAGGGAAACAAGAGTACAGTATAGGTATAAGTAAACATGAGGGGAACACAATGAAAGGATCAACAAGACAACAACAATGATTGAGTAAACGTGGGAAAGAAAGGCAAGGCAATCAGAGAAACATTGACAGAATAAATAGAAAAACGTGGGCAAGGTAACAGAGAAATGTGGACAAGGTAAACAGAGAAACGTGGACAAGGTAAACAGAGAAACGTGGACAAGGTAAACAGAGAAACGTGGACAAGGTAAACAGAAAAACATGGACAAGATAAACACACAAACGTGGACAAGGTAAACAGAGAAACGTGAGTAAAGTAAACAGAGAAACGTGGACAAAGTAAACAGAGAAACGTGAACAAGGTAAACAGAGAAACATTGACAAGGTAAACAGAGAAACGTGGGCAAGGTAAATAGAAGATGCTAAGTTAAAAGTAGAGAGGCTTGTCAATATGGACTGTAAATAATCCTTCTGTTTTGGTTGGTGCTTTTTTTACACAAGAAGACAGACTGTGTGTGTGTGTGTGTGTGTGTGTGTGTGTGTGTGTGTGTGTGTGTGTGTGTGTGTGTAAAAAAAAAGGGAGAGAGAGAGAGAGAGAGAGAGAGAGAGAGAGAGAGAGAGAGAGAGAGAGAGAGAGAGAGAGAGAGAGAGAGAGAGAAGAGAGAGAGAGAGAGAGAGAGAGAGAGAGAGAGAGAGAGAGAGAGAGAGAGAGAGAGAGAGAGAGAGAGAGGAGAGAGAGAGAGAGAGAGAGAGAGAGAGAGAGAGAGAGAGAGAGAGAGAGAGAGAGAGAGAGAGAGAGAGAGAGAGAATAATTACACAGGGGAAGATGTGAAAGAGACGTGGAAATGAAAGAGAGGAGTAGAGCCATGGGAGGGAATGGGAGACGATCAACTGGAATGAGTGAGGCCGTTTAGAAGAGGGGACAAACATAGACAAACTCACGCACACAGATACACATACACACACACAGACAACACACTAACGAATGCATGCACACTTACAGATGCATATACATACTATACATGTACGGATGCGCATATGTACTTACAAATACACACACACACACACACACACCACACACACACACACAGAGAGAGAGAGAGCAGAGAGAGAGAGAGAGAGAGAGAGAGAGAGAGAGGAGAGAGAGAGAGAAAATAGGGATGAAAGAAGGGAGGTAGGGTGCAAGAGGGAAAGATGGGGAGGTTCAAGGGGGGGGGTAGGAGGGGTGAAGTGCAGGGTAAGGGGAGGGTAGGGAGGTGCAGGAAAAAAAGGTGTGATGGGCCTAAGTGAAGGGAGGGGGGGGGTAGGGAAGGGGAAGAGAAGGGGAGGAGGGGAGGGAATGGAAAGAGGGGAATAAGGGAGAAAATCAATAATGAAGGCAGTGCAGAGTGGCCAAACTGCGATCAATAATCTACAGTGCACTGCAGGACGACTGGCTGGCTGGTTGGTTGGTTGGTTGGCCCTCCCTCCTTCACTCACTCACTCATTCAAACCATCAGTCCTACTCTATAATATATCTGACTCTTTCCTTCACACACCACGAGTCCTCACACACAATTTACTATCTTCCTTTATTATTATTTTTTTGGAATACATGTATTTTTTTATTTATGCTTCATGTAGACCCTCCCTCCTTCACTCCCTCAGTCCTTTTCTACAATAATATATCTGATTCTTTCCTTCACACACTACGAGTCCTCAAAACACAATTTACTATCTTCCTTTATTATTATTTTTTGGAACACATGGACTATTTATTCATACTTTAGGTTGATTAGCAAAACTAAAAAGCGTACAGAAGCAGCAAAGAGAGATGCCAGGTGGGAGGGAGGGAGGGAGGGAGAGGTAGGGAGAGTATAGGGACTGAGAGCTAACAAGATTACTCAATTCAAGTTACCGATTCCCCCTCCATCCTCCACTTCGTCTATCTTCTCCTCTTTCTCTTTTTTAAATCCGATATCATCATCCTTTTTTTTTTTTAACCTTTTTAATAATGTATTCTTCATTAAATGAGTACTATCCATTTCTAATTTTCCTTATACTCGACTTTTTTTAATCCATCTACTTAATTCTTCATCTTTCTCCATTATTTTTATGCAGTTTCTATCTCTCTGTTTTAGTCGACATTTTCTTCCTTCACTTAGGCCTACCTCATTATTGTTTACCACCAACACCTATATATCCCTCTTCCTCCAATTTTTCCTCCTCCTCCTCCTCCTCTTTCATCTCTCCCTCGTTGTGTGTGTGTGTGAGATAGTGAGAGTGGACACCGTCAAACCACAAGCAAGGCAATACCACCATAAAACATACCAGATGAACCTGACCAGCATAAAACACTACACCTGGGATAAAAGTTCTGGAGCAAAAGGAGAATAGAGGGAGGGAAGAATGGAGAGACATCTACTTATTTACGAGCACACTTTTTTCACTTTACACACCATGCACACTTTTTTCACTTACACACCATACACACTTATTTCACTTACACACCATACGCACTTATTTCACTAACACACCATACACACTTATTTCACTTACACACCATACACACTTCCACCAACCGACCATAACATAATAAAAAACTATCAACAAACCCCTAAATATTGGTGCCAGAATCTACCTTGTAAACTTTTCTTAAATACGGGATATAAAATTTTGGATACAAGAATGAATACACACACAGACTGGTAGAGCTGAAGTTGCTTTACAGTGAAGATGACATTAGTAGTTTCTATGCTGATCGAAGACGTTTTTTAAGGGACCTTGTGATCGTGTAAGAGACCTGGTGGCTTCTGAACCCTCCTGACTATGCCACAATACAAGCTCCTTTAATGTAGGTGGCGTTTCGTGGCAATGTTTGAAGGACTCTCTACTCTAACCTTCAATTTTCTGACTACATCACGGGGCTCCTTAAGATAAAGTGTGAATGAGGACGCTGCAACGATGGATGCTTTTGGTTGTATACTTGGTTAGGAATGACTGGAATGTGAAGGCCTCGATTATGGTGGTTCTGTTGTCACTTTCATAACAATGCCTAATTATAAAAAATTATTCCCACTCTCCTTCAAATGACTCCCTTTTCCAGCTTTTCCTCTTTTCCTCTGCCTCCACCGCCAAAATGTTCCTTCCTTACTCAGAGCCATAAACACTTCAATAACTCGGGTTGTGTATTCTTCACAGCGTCTCCCTGCCTCCTGCAACTCCCCACAGAGCTCTTTACATCACTTTAATATCAGCTGTAAAGTCTTTCCATCTCCCTCCATCCACTAGCCAACTCATAACTTCATCAAATTCTTCATTCCCTGTAGTAATGTGACTTTACTTTACTGATGACATTACTCATTACAGGAGGAATCCTGTACTTAATTAGCCTAATGGGAGATGCTCTTGTTGGCAAATTGGAAGGCTACTGATTCCTCAAAACTATGTCAAAAAATAGACGCCCTCAATAGTACTAATAGGGAATCTGTTTCTTGGCATAGTTTAGCTTTAGAGGAATCAGAGACATTCTAATTCACCAACAAAAGAATCCTCCCTTAAGAGGTAATAAATCAGACTCAAGTTATTAACATATAATCAGCATCATAAACAAACTCCCCCACCAAATTCCTTTTATTTCAACCCCCACCCCACCTCCCCCTCCTCCCATCAGCTCCAATAACACTTCAACACCTCGGCCTTCATATCACTATGAATCTTCCTCCATTCTCTAACACCTAACAGAGCTCTTTACATCACTTTAATAACACCCTTAAATTCACTCCAGGACAAGGTTTTCGTCCCTCCCTCCGTCCCTCCTCACAAAGCTCTCAACATCCCTTTAATAACTGTCTTGTCCCCCTCCTCCTCCTCCCACCTCCTCGTACTCCCAGTCTCCAGTTATGCTAATAGTATGACAACCTTAAAGAGAGGGTTTAGGGACACCCACGTTGCCCGCCTTTCAATCACTACGTATAAATTTTCTGGGTGGGGCTCCTATGATGCGTGTGTCGTACTGTCGTTTATCTGTGTGTGGTCCCTTCCTTATAATAGTTTAGAGAAATCAGTAGCCCTCCAATTTACCAATAAGAGGTTCTCCCTTTAACTCCTCCCTACTCCTATATCATTCCACTCCCTGTCCCCTCCTCCTCCTTCTCCCCCCTGCCACACCAGAGACTCAGTGTCCATCAAGGTTCCGCCAGTCAGCCACAGACTTTGGAATGACCGCCATGAATTTCATAAGGTGTAATAGCCAATAAAACCAACTCTTTAAATTTAACGAGGCAAGACAGACACTCACCCATCTATAACCAGCCTTGCAAAGTCTAAATACGGTATATATATGTAAAACTGGAGAAACATAAAACAACTTAATATCATTTCTGATTAAATAACATACCCAAATGCCTTCTTGCAGTGTTATAAATAAGATAAAATCACTCATTTTATCAAGTGGATGGAATTATATTAACTACCTGTCAACCCAGCACTGTTTATTATGTCCTAAACAACAACACTACTCGGTTTATGATGCTAATACACCGCATCCTTCTATTGTATTCTATCTCTCGCAGGTCCCCGACTCGGGAACCCCCAAGCACGCTTTTGAGACAAAATCGAAGGTTATTATATACATCATCCTTCCATCACTACTAATGACCTCCCAAGTCTTCAACTGCTCTCAGGTAAACTTTCTTTTATGAAGTTGTATCAGGCTCGACACTCACGATTCGGACAGGTGAGTGTCGTGATTGCCACCGTGACGAATGAGTACCATTTGATTCAAAGTAGTTTATGAAAGCAAGAAGCGCCACGGAACTAAATCATTCAAGTGCAAAATGTTATAATGCACGTGTTCTGGTACCGAAGAAATCACGAACCAGTTTACTCTTTTACACAAACTCAACTCAAAATCTCCCATCAACAAAACCACAAACACAGCTATATACAAACAATAGAAGCAGCATCATTCACTACAACCACTGGAACTAACAACAATACTACCATCCACCACCATGCAGAGCAACAAACAACAGTAACACCACTAACAGGACCACAAACAAACACGACAAGAGCCACCAGAAGCACCACTACGACCACCAGAAGCACCACTACGGCCACTACATGAGGCAGCAAGAGCAACATCAGTAGACGAGGACGAGGAGGGGACGTGGAGTGGAGTGAAGCAGTAGGCCTAGCAATAGCCTTAAGCCTATCAGCAAGAGCTGGGTCTTGGCAGCACGGCAGCCTGGCGCTATCACTGTCCCCCCTCCCTCTCTCTCACTCTCTCTCTCTCTCTCTCCAACTCTAGAAGGGGTGGGGAGTGGGAGGGGGGAATGGCTAGGGGGCCACAATGTCAAGGACGGACCTGGCTAACCCACTAACTGAAGTATAGAGGCAGGTGTTTTGGTGTTGGTGAAGAAGGCATTGTGGAGGTGATGATGATGATGTACTGTAGGTGTGACGATGGTAATGAAACAGGAGTGGTGATGAGTTTATGTACTGTGTTGGTGGTGATGCAGGTGTGATGATGGTAATGAAACAGAAGTGGTGATGAGTTTAAGTACTGTGTTTCTGGTGGTGATACAGGTATGACATGATGGTAATAAAACAGAAGTGGTGATGAATTTAAGTACTGTATTGGTGGTGTTGGTGGTGGAGAGGCTAAGGCAGGTGTGCGATGGTGATGGAGACGAGGCAGGTAAGTGGTGGTGGTGATTAGGGAAATACAGGGACTATAATATCACCACCATCACCACCATAACACACAACTAGAGCCCTGACCACCAATACCATTCACTATCCACCTACCACTACCAACACCACCACTCACTATTCACTTACCATTACCGTACCATAACTACCAACACCACTCCCTATCTACCTACCATAACCACCAACACCATGCACTATCCTACCTACCATAACCACAAACACCACCATTCACTATCCACCTAGCATTACCCTAACCACCAACACCACCACTATCTACCTACCCTAACCACCAACACCACCATTCACTATCTACCTACCCTAACCACCAACACCACCATTCACTATCCTACCTAGCATTACCATAACCACCACAAAACACCACCTGACCACGGGGCTACTCGGCCAGACAGCTTGAGGAATTTCAACAACAACAACAACCACCTGACCACCAACACCACAGAGACCAGCAGCATTGTATCGTGCATCAAAGACGTCTCCTCCATCTATACAATAACCAAAAACGCTAGACTAACTATACATCAAACGTCTCAGTCACCAACCCACACATATATACATCAAATAGAGCAACGAAAGAGACAAATATATCATCATTATTACATAAACACCACACACACACACACAGCTACAAACAAACATCACCACCACTACAAGCAACCACTATTTTTAAGATCGTCACCCACAAAAAAAAAAAAAAAAAAAATAATAATAATAATAATAAAAAAATAAAAATAAACGCACACACATAATTATACTTCCACCACCACAAACATCACTATACAGTATGTGGCTGGTTAATCTCTAGACACAGGGTACTTACAATATTGCTTAACTGTGGGTTGGAACATCTTATAACACATGCAGTAGCTTGGGTTGGTATATAGTTTGTATATATAGGTAGGTAGTCTAGAAGCACCACATACACACACATCCGTAGGTAGGTATACGAGAGAATGATGCACCTATACTAACCCTCTCGAGTCGTGTATGTGTGTGTGTGTATGTGTAGGGTTGAAAGGGATGTGCTTCGTATCGTATATAATTCCTGATTCGATGCTTCACTTGTTTGAATTTGATCTTATTTTGAGGTATCCGTTCGTATCAGGGTTTCAAAAATAATGGATTCCAAAGCTATTGCATGGGACTTTTGTAATGATATCCGTGTGCGAAGTTTATAACACACGTGGCGTCTTATTGTATTTATTGTATCTTTATTGTATTTAAACTGAATTATCATACACTGGTTGAATCCTTAGTGCCGAGTCTGTATGGGCAAGTGTTCAAAATAAGTTGTGTTGTATTCTCTGTGTGTGTGTGTGTGTGTGTGTGTGTTTAAGTTGTGTTGTATTTAAACTGAATTATCATACACTAGTCACGTGGAATCCTTAGTGCCGAGTCTGTATGGGCGAGTGTTCAAGATATTATATATGTGTTCTTGGTAATAGTCGTGACCTTTATCCATCCTATACGGAAAGCTAAATAAACACAGAAAGCTGAACACCTCAAAGGATTCAATCTCTACTATACGTCGGGTCATTATTCCAGGTTATTTTACAGTGTTGCACTTACCAAAATTATTCCGACTAATGCCCCAAGATTTTATTCCGTGTCGTATAAACTCACAAGTATATATACGAGAATTGCTGTTATGTCCAATATTTTTATGAGAGGACAATATTGTGATGGTGATGATAATGGTGGTGAAGGGAAAAGTGTTTATAATCCGTGTGAGGTTACGGAAGGAGAGAGAGAATGAGGAGGAGAGGAATAGGGATAGATATAGGAAGAAATGAGGGATGAGAAGTGAGAGGTGGAGGAATGAGAGAGGAAGGAGAGAGCGAAGAAACAAGAATTAAAGAGGAATAACATGATAAGGTTTAATTCTGTTGTAAACCTACAGACTAAAAAGTTCATCTACTTAAATTTTTCAGGTAAGACAACTCTAGTTTATAAAGCTTAACAATGTGTCTATCCGGTCAGTGTAAGTTATCATAAGATTTGAATCATTCTTATGTTTCCGTAGCTCTAACCAGGGGGAATCTGAAGAAATGTATTCCGAATAACGCAAGTCGATTTTACTCAGCGAGGAGAGTCTAAGGAGCAGCAAAAGGTTCCAAGGTAAATAATATGAAGCAGACCAAACACGTCATGATTAGTAGGTGCGACATATTCTCCTCTCGCAATATTACTCAGAACTCTGCTGGTTTCTCATTCAATAAACAAGATAAGAAATGAAACCGTCCTAAATATTATACAGTAACTCTGGTTCTTGTAACAACAGACCTCGACAACATTCAACGGCTCGAGTTGGTATTAACGGAGACATGGACGACGAGACATAAGGCTATATAAGAGACCATCCAGTTAGAACCGTCACTATTCCTGCTTATACTTATCATCTACGTACTCAAAGATTTAGAGTACTCAAGACAAGTACTTACAGTCGTGGTCAATAGTTTTCACTCACTCCAGTCCTTCTAAAGAATCTAAACCGATACATTTAGAGCCGTGACGCTTCCATTTATCTCACTCTGGTTTGATACTCTGATAGAGGTGCATGTATGGGTAAGGATGGTGTGAGTGTTTGATATATAGTATAGATGGTCTCCCCGAGGTCTGAAGTTGTAGGGGAAGGCCGTGTAGGGCGGGCTAGGCCACCCAGGGCGCCCCCACGCACAGGGTTCATGCATCTTTCATGGGAGCTGCCAGGCGGAACAACATTGCCAGAACCCTTCCTTCCTTCCATCTCCTTCTTTATGGCTCTCGTATGGAGGGTGGGACTTCTTCATCTATATAGTTACCCTCTTCCTGTTCCTTTCCTATATTCCCTCCCTCTCTTATTCCTCTGCTCTCCCTCCTCCTTGGCTTTTCTCTGCTCTCCCTCTTTTTCTCATTCTTCATTTACTCTCCCTCCTCCTCCTCTCCTTCTACTCTCCCTCGTCTGCCACTGGTTTCCCTCCTCCTTTACCTTCCCTCTCCTTCCTCCCTTCTCTCCCTCGCCTTTTCCTCTCCCTGCCTGCCTCCATTCTCAACCCTCCTTTCCTGACTTCCGCCTCCTTGTCCCTCTCCCTGTCGACCTTATTCCCCCTCACCCTTCTGCTGCCTTGCTCCTCTCACTATGCTCCCTTCCACTCTTTCTCTCTTTTCAACCACCACTCATTCCCCTCTTTCCCTTCCCTTCGTTTCCCAATGCACAGTCTTACCTCTTCCCCTTCCCTCTATTGCTATACACTCCTTTTCTCTCTTTTCTACTTTTCATCCTTTCTCTGTGTCTTCTTGTCCCTCCCTAACTATATCTCTTACTTACTCCCCTTCCCACACACACATACACCTCCTACGTACCCTTCTCTCCTCCTCCTTCTTCTCCTTTCCCCATTCTTCCTCCTCATCTTCCTCCTACTACTACTACTCCTCATTTCTCAGCACTCCATTCTTCCTCCTCCTCTTCCTCCTTCTCCCCTCCCTTTCTTGGCTTAGGAGAGATCCACCATTTTCTTTTCCCTTCCTCTGCTTCCCACTCGTAGATTAATTGTCCTCCCACACAACACATCTCTCTTCCTTCCCAACACATCAACCTTCTTCCTCCTCCTCTCATCTTTTCTCCGTGTTCTCTCTCCACACATATTCCTTACACACACACACAACATTAATAACAGAGGGTATGATCATAGCAAGATAGAATCAGAACACGAGGGAAAAATTCAGTGCATTTAGCTGTTTCATTACCGGTATTCTACAAACATTATTTACAGGTTATATTAAGGGACCCTGTGATGTAGTCGCGGAAAATTGGAGATAAATGAGTCCTTCATATATTGCTACGAAACACCACCTATATGGAAGGAGCTTGTTTAGTTGTAGTTCACAGGGTCCTTAACGACGTCACAATTAGTATCATCTGTTTAATTATCTACCGTATATAGCTGTTTTCACCATAAAGGACCCTGTGATCGTGTATGAGAATTGGAGAGGCTTCTGATTCCTCCTGACCGTGCCACGAAGGTGGTGTTTCGTGGCAACATTTGAAGGACTCTTTTACCTCCAATTTTCTTTACTACATCACAGGGTCCTTTAAACACATCCTTCACCACCATAATTTCCCTCATTCTCCTTATCCCCTTTTCTTCGTTTTTTTTTCCCCCTGAACTCAAAAACATATTCTTTTCCCCTTCCTTAATTCTATATTTCACGTAAAACTTATCCATTTTTATCCTTCTTTCTCCCATCTTTCACTGCTTTTTTACTTATACCTTCTTTCCTCCCTCTTTCCCACCAGTTTCTTTTATTCTTATTTCCCCACCAAAATGCCCCATCGATTCTTCCCTCTCCTAACTTTCCAGCTCTCCTCTTCCCCCATCTTGCCTTCCCCCTTCCTTCCCATCTTTCACTCTTACCCCTAATCCCTCCATTTGTCCCTCTTCCCCTTCCACTTCGCTTCCCTTGTTTCTTATCTATCCCTCTTCCACTGTTCTTCCGTGTTTCTGTACCTACTCTGATCCTCTGGACTTTAGTTTGGTGGGAAAAAAAGTGAGGTAAAGAATGAGCATGAGGCTGGAATCTACATGAGGAAGTATATACTGGAAGAGGTGTGGGAGTGAGTGAGTTATAGACCAGAGAAACGAGGAAACCAACTATTAATTCTGATGATAATAATAGGACTTATGAATGCGGCATTATATATAGAAAAAAATGCCGACTATAATAACCAATATATATGTCAGAAATGTTATAGCAAGAACAGATAAGGATGCATAAAGCTGAACCCTTTTTGTCCAGGGAGGAGTATAACTGCTGAAGAGTAATACAACCTAAAATACTTCACGGACAGTAAAGAATAAGAATATTTTACATTAATTATATGGTATGTTCTCTTAAACGAGATAAGCATCCATGCAATTAAAAACGTGACCAAGTGGCCAAGAACCTTATATTGGAACACAAGTCTTATGTGTGTGTAATACAAACTTGTATTACTTTACTACAGCTGCTCACGACATATTTAAGTTGACCCATTAAGTTGACCTTTAACTTAACCCATCAGCCTGAAGGAAACCAATGAATTCTTGAGGTCAGGCTTTTACAAATGACCAACATCACCTCGTCCATCAGCCAAAACGGCCATGAAACTCAAGTACCAAGAGACCAAGAGTAGAAGCAAAACTTCCCTTATAACGAAAAGTATCAACATAAATTCCTCGACAATGTAAATATGTGATACAAATTCATGGTGTGTGTAGGAGTAGATCCAAAGTGGCGGGTGTAAGAGAACCCAGAGAGTGGCGCCGCCCTGGTGGCCACAGCCATAACCACACACGTGCCCTCTCCTACGCAACCCGACACTCCCCCGACAACTCTATCAAATCAATAGCCTCGTTGATGCGCTGGCGGGGGCGGCGTAACATGCAAGGGGTCCCACCTCCTCCACACTCTACCCTTCCCCCTCCCTCCCTATTCCCTTCCCCTTCCCCCCAGCTACATCACCACCATCATTACCACTTGTATAACTACCACTGCTATACTACTACCGGTACCTCCATTACGACCCCAATCATCATTCATACGATCACCATTACCAGGCAACTCACACTATTTCCATCACTATTATACCAACAACAATAACAAGAGCAGTAACTGAAGCGCGTCTCCATCAACATAGCAATGCGAGTCAACAGCCACCTGTTGTACTCCGCAACTTCCTAGCAACTATAAGAGGAAGGAGGAAGCTCACAACACGAGGCTCAGAGGGTGGGGAAGGGGATACGGGCGAGGTGAGGTGACTGGGGACAACTCTCTCCTCCCACTAACGTCGTTATCATTCCAACCCAGTTTGTGGTGAACATAAATTCCTTCACCTTCTACAGGGATTGTCAAGGTTCCAACCAGGAATATTAACTTGGGTAAAACAATAATCTCAGATATACTACCAACATCTTTAAGTGTATGTATGATATTTGTACCCTCTCCTTATTCTCCTATTCAGGTCAACCCCAACCCGGGGTCACTGTACCCTTTCTATCCTTCAGAAGCCAGGTCGCTGAGTCCACGCCCATAGTCCTTTACCACACCACCACCTCCTCCTCTTACTCCACTACCACCACCACCACCTCCTCCTCTTACTCCACTACCACCTCCTTCTCCACCACCACCATCACACTTAGGACACAAAAGTCGTTAATGGTATTGAGTGTTAACGTTGTCTCTTACCCTTTCTTACTATTTTATATAATCCATTACTCTCTCTCTCTCTTCCAGGGTTGCCTATGTGCACCAGATTTGGAACATTTTTTACTTCAAAGTACGTATTTGTGACGTTGGTACATTTAAGTAAAAGCAATGATAACTACAAGAGCGTTCGGAGACCGCAAACCTCCACAAAGGCTGATGAGTTTCCCCTTCCCCCAAAAAGGTGCCAACTGACCAACGGAAACATAAACATAATAAATAATCTGTCAATATCGTCAGTGGAGCTACTAATCAAATGTGATAGTTTTAATATTATGTTTATTACGTTGTCCTGTATGAGTGTGAAAGGTGAGTATTTCATAAGAACCAATGCATTAAGGGACCTCGTGATGTAGTCAGAAAATTGGAGGTTAGAGAGTCCTTCAAAAATTGATACGAAACACCACCTATATGGAAGGAGCTTGTTTCGTGGCATGGTCAGGAGGAATCAGAAGCCTCCATCCAATTTTCATACACGATCACAGGGTCCATACGGGGATGATACGCTTTTGGTAAAATGGAGTGCCTTGATTCCTCCAAAGCATGCCAGGAAACAGGACTAGATGAGGAAGAATAGTGGTGTTCTGTTGCTTTAAATAGTTGGAGGAATTAGTTGACTGTTCTACGCCCTTAATGAGAACCATATTCCTGTTATTTTGGTACATTTTGATCTCACTTATTATACAACACACTCTGGTACTTTTATGGACCCTATGATCGTGTATGAGAATTAAATTGAAGGCTTTTGATTACTCCTGTCTATGCCATGAAACACGCTCCTTCCATATAGGTGATGTTTCGTGGCAATATTTGAAGAACTCGTTTACCTTCATTTTTCTGACTACATCACAGGGTCCCTTACCATATTTGTATTGGCAACTCTACACCACTTTTACGGGACCCTGTGATCGTGTAGGAGAGTAGGTGGTTTCTGATTCCTCCTAACTATGTCCTTCAAAATATATGTGGTGTTCGTAATAATATTTGAAGGACTCGTTTGTTTACCTCCAATTTTCTGACTACATCACAGTCCCTTATCACCACAACTCTACTACATCGGAGCCAAACTAATACTTTAAGGTGGTAATTTTTTTTTGGTACATTGGAGTGCCTTGATTCCTCCAAAGTATGCTAGGAAACAGGACCAGAGGGGCAAAAATAATGGTGTTATGTTGCTTGAAATAGTTTGGAGGATTCAGTTTCTCCAGATTTACCAACACAAAACTTCCCCCTTAATTACTGGTGAACCACATCGTGTAGTTTGATAGTGAAATCAGGCAGTTATCACCCAGGGCTGTCACATAATAATGATACTGGGGGGAGGAATGGCAGAGGGAGAGATAAGAAACGGATGAAACGGATAAACTTAAGGGACCCTGCATGTGATGTAGTCAGAAAATTGGAGATAAATGAGTCCTTCAATTGGTTGCCACGAAACACCACCGACCACCTATATGGAAGCAGCTTGTTTCGTGGCATGGTCAGGTGGAATCAAAAGCCTAAAATTTTCATACACGATCACAGGGTCCTCAATGATGATGGAGGCTACATTGATCTATATATGTGGCTACTATACTGTAATAATTATCATGCATAAACATAGCCGATGTATAGTTAGTGTTCGGTGAAACTTCTATTATAAAGTTTAGAGAGAGGAAAAGTCACGTAGAGTTTGTTACTCTCGACACTAACTAATGACGAGCCAAAAGAGAGAAGTAATAGAGTGAAAATAAGCAGTACAGAATACAAAAATATGCTGTACAGAATACAAAATGTGAGGGATAACCAAAATGACGAAAGAGAAAGTATAACTAACAGGGAGGAGAAAGGAGAGTGGGGAGGGAAGGGGAGGGGACTAGAAGGGAGGTAAGGATGGGAATGGAGAGAGAGAGAGAGAGAGAGAGGGAAGGGGAGGGGACTAGAAGGGAGGTAAGGATGGGAATGGAGAGAGAGAGAGAGAGAGAGGGAAGGGGAGGGGACTAGAAAGGGAGGGAAGGATGGGAATGGAGAGAGAGGTAGGGAGAGGACTAGAAGGGAGGGAAGGATGGGAATAGAGAGAGAGGGGGGGAGGGGAAGAGAGGGAGAGAGAGAGAGGGGGAGGGGAGGGTAAGACATGCTTGAGACCAGCAGTTGTATAGGCCTACAGCACACCCCATACCACCTCTCCTCTCTCCCCTCTCCCTCTCACCAGCCCTAGCCTTCTCTACCTCATCAACCACCCTCCCCTTCCCCTTCCCACACTAAGACCTCACTCACTACCCATTACCATCCCCTCCCTTCCCCCATACCTTACGTCACTCGTCCCTCCCTTCCTGATTCCTCCCTATTACCCATACCCTCTCTCCCCTTACCTCACTATACTTTCTTTCCTCTCTCTCTCTCTCTCTCTCTCTCTCTCTCTCTCTCTCTCTCTCTCTCTCATTCGCCATTTCCCCCCATCTCTTGTCTAAAATAAACTGTCTTTCATATATGCCTTTATTTAATTATAATTTTCAGTGCAAAGATTTTGTGAATATTTATTTTTTTTTCCTCCACTCACTTTCCCTCCCTTACCTTATTCCCCCCACACCACCCTCTCTCTCTCTCTCTCTCTCTCTCTCTCTCTCTCTCTTCTCTCTCTCTCTCTCTCTCATTATTCCTCACAAACACACACACACACACACCTCAACCCCTCCCCATCCACCCCTAACAGCCCCTCCCAACTCTCTCTCTTCTACACGTATTACCTCATCTTCCATTTACCTTCCCTCTCCTCCCTCCTTGGCACCATTTCTCAGGCGTATGGATAATGGAACTGAAATATGGATCAAACTTAATAGCAACCACCATCACCAAGAGGACTAGGCTATATTGTAGGGTGGTATGGTGGTGGTGGTGATTTGTGGTGGTTGTGTGTGATGAGAACATGTTGGTGAACTTGTGGTGATTGTGGTGGTGTGTTACTGTGATGAATTAAGGCAAGTTGGTGGTATTGTGATGTTGATGGTGACTTGTGATGAATGTGGTGGTAACACTGTGATGATGGTTTTAATGTGATGAAAGAGAGTTTGTGTGTGTTACTGTGATTGTAAACTTGTGATGGTTGTGGTGGGTGGTGTTACTGTGATGAGGACAAGTTGTTGGTGTATGTTACTGTGATTGTGGTGGTGACTTGTGATGAATGTTGTGGCTGTTTGTGATGAGGATAAATTATTGTATATGTTATTGTGATGGTGGTGGTGATACTATGAGAGTGAATAGAGAGGTTGTCAGAGAGTGGTGGTGGTGGTGGTGGGTGGTGGTGGTGGTGGTGGTGCATGGTGGTGAGGGGTTATGTATGAGTAGTGGTAATGGCAGGCCAGTGGTGACGTTATGAGAGTGATGTTAAATAAGGAAGATCTGCTATTGTTGTTGTTGTTGTCGCTGTGATGTAATGGTGATTGACTGCATGGTATGAGAGAGAGAGCAGAGAGAGAGAGAGAGAGAGAGAGAGAGAGAAGAGAGAGAGAGAGAGCGAGAGAGAGAGAGAGAGAGAGAGAGAGAGAGAGAGAGAGACGAGAGAGAGAGAGAGAGAGGAGAGAGAGAGAGAGAGAGAGAGAGCGAGAGAGAGAGAGAGAGAGAGAGACTATGTATGTGTTGTTTGTATTGGCTATGATACAGTATAGTTGTTGTGAAAGTTGAATTACTATGGGGCCCTGTGATGTAGACAGAAACATTGGAGGTAAATGAGTCCTTCAAATATTGCCATGAAACACCACCTATATGGAAGAGCTTGTTTGGTGGCATGGTCAGGAGGAATCAGAAGCCTCCAATTTTCATACACGATCACAGGGTCCTTAACACAACTGTACAATTAAGGGAAGAGGAAAGAATATGAGACCAGGAGAATGATAATGAACCAAAAATAGGAAACCGAAGGGGAAAAAAAAAGAAGAGGAAGGAAGAAGGAAAAATGAGGTGAGTTGAAATATTAAAGGAAGGAGGAAGTAAGTAGATGTATGGGTGATGGTCAAAGCCTTATATGTAAAGATGGAAAGGAGGACAAGGTATATAGGAGGCAGGGAAGCAGGCAAATTGGACTGGAATTTGCGAACGGTAAGGAAAGCACTTCCACCCCCTCCCTCCCTCCCACCCTGGCCTTTCCTCCCCACTCCTACCCCCCCCCCCCTCCCTACCCTTCCCTACTGGTTATCATCGCACCGCCCCACCCCCTCCACCACCACCCCCGCACCTTAGGCAAATTTCTCACGTAACCCACCCCAGCGAGGCAAGCAAATTTCGCACGTAACCCACCCGGCGACGGATACCAGACTTACCTCACGCGAATTCCTAGCTGATAGGGTGGGTTTGGCTTGCCGGGTCTCGTGTTTATCTCGCGGGCCCTTTGACAAGCAGCACAGACTTAGGCCTTGCCGAGCCACCACCACCACTCCCTCCCCCACACCCACACAAGCACAAACACATACACACATTCACCAAACTATACTTAGAAGTGATTTTAAAGATGCATATTCCGTTAATTAAAGAAAGAACTCGTGGGAACCTCATAACTACATTACACTGTTCCTTGTTAACAAAAGTCTCACCAAACAATAAATGTAACATCTCTTGGAAAAAAAGTGTTACCAGTTATAATTATATATGCAGAAAGTTCTGAGTACACAAAAACTATCACAAGAATTACAGTCTCACTGTAAAGGCGGCTGGTTCGATCCCTGATTAATTGTTTAAAATATTTATTTTGCGTTCTTTGGTGTCATGGCAGAGTAGACTGATCAGAAGATTCATTAAATATTTTACTTTTCTCTATTGAGGAAAGTAAAGAATAGAAGCTAGAAAGTTGCTTAATGTCCACCCACAGAACACAACAGTCCTGTTCCATTGGGGACACATTCAAAGTTCTGGCCAAAAAGATGAACATTAATTATTTTAATTTTCATCCTACACTAATTATCAAAAGTTTATGACAGTTGTATCCTTGATACATACGGGTAATACATGTATTATTATCTTTTTTATTATTATTTATATTTATTAACGACAATCACCATGAATACCGCTAAATGTTTCTATTGAATATTTATGTTTCGTAGGGTGAGTTACAAGTAGTATGGTTCTTTATAAAACGTCCTTGATGTGATTGGTGAATAAAGAGGCTCACGATTCCTGCAACATGATCACACGGAACAAACTACACATACAGAACCGTAAATATCATAGGCTGACAAACTGTGTGTCTTGGCACAGTTCGGATAAATCTATAGTCTCTATTAACTCATCACACATACTAACTTAAAATGTAAAGGCATAGTTTGAGTTGAAACTTACATGTGAACTACTTTATACACTGCATCGTCAAAAATTTATATATAGGGTTAGTGAGAGCCTCTTTAGGGGATAGTATAACTTTTGGTACATTGGAGTGTCTTGATTCCTCCACAGTATGCCAGGAAACAGGACCAGATTAATTAACAAAAAATAATTATATCCTGTTGCTTCTTAAGGAATGAGTTTGCTACCAGATTTGTCAACTGTATACCGGGTACTATCTATTCCCTTAATCCCTGACTACTTACTGTACAGACACACACACACACACTCGGGGTCAGACAAAGTTGATAGTATTTATACATAAGGTCCAATATTTTACTTACGGGGGAAGAACAGTGTTGGTAATTCTGGAGCAACTGATTCCTCTCCAAACTATTCCAAGCAACAGAACATCATTATTTGTGTTACTCTGGTCCTGTTTCTTGGCATACTTTGGAGGAATCAAGGCACACCAATGTAACAAAAGTGAATTGACCCCTTAAGGAGAGAGTATTCATTTGGTACATTAGAGGTGCCTTGATTCCTCCAAACGTATGTTAGGAAACAGGACCAGAATAGGATAAATATTGGTGTCCTGTTGCTTGGAATAGTTTGGAGGAATCAGTTGCTCCAAATTTTACGAACACTATACCTCCCC
>JAWQEG010008258.1:25000-34263 GCA_033782935.1 Petrolisthes cinctipes | reverse complement strand
AGGTGTTTTGGTGTCTGGGTGGGTATACTGTAGGTGGTGGTGGTGGTAGTGGTGGTGGTGGGTGATAGTAGAAGTGTTTTGTGTATGGTTCAATGGTTACATAAGATACTATTATTGTGTTGAGAGAGTGGTAATGTCTCTCTTCTTTGTGACGGTGTATAGGTGGGTTCTCTGTAGGTAGGTGGGTAGGTGGGTGGGTATACTGTAGGTGGTGGTAGTGTAGTGGAGTGGCAGTGGTCTAGACACACCAGGTCTTCGCCACTACAGACAAAAGGACCATTGAGGGACCATTACGCTTCCCTCTCCTCATCCTCTTCCTCTTTTCCATTTTTTTTTTTTTTTTTTTTTGTCACCTTTTATTTTGACTCCATCTCTTCCGTGTCTTTTTCTTCCTCTTCCTCCTCCTCTCTCTTTTTCTTGTCCCTCCTCCTTTTCCTTTTTTCGTCCTCCTTCTATTTTCTTTTTCTTCCTCCTCCTCTTCTTCATTTTATTAATTCGTGTCCTCCTAATTATCCCTATACTCCCCTTCTCTTTTTCTCTATTTACATAATCATTCTCTTCCTCCTCCTCCTCCTTCTCTGTTATCTTCTTACACATAATCCTTTCCTTCATCTCTTTCGGTTTACCATTTTCATTCTATTCCTTTTTTCCCTCTTTTCATCTTTTAACATACACTCACTTATCTCTCTTATCTCTCCAACTCTCATTCTCTTTTCCTCCTACCCTCCCTCCTCCCCCCATTTTCCCTGGCCCGTGTGGTCTCCAGGGGGTCCCTAACCAAGACCACACAGAGACCACAGTGGAGACCCTTAGCTCTGCACCCCCCTTCCTACACACACACACACACACACACACATCACTGGAACCTCTGTCTCTCTTCTCCTCTTCTTCCTTCAGGGCTGTTGGGGGGGGGGGTTTAGTGGGAGGAGGGGGGAGGGGGGGATGTTGTTACTCCTCTTACTCTTCAAACTACTCTTATTATTATTATTATTGTTATTATTATTATTATTATTATTATTATTATTATTGTTATTCTTACTCATCTTTCTCGTATATTCATATTATTATTCTTGTTTTTCTTTATTCCTTTATCTTGTTTTCCCTTTCTCTTCATCAATATTCCTGTTTCACTTGCTCCCCCCCCCCTCTCTCTCTCTCTCTCTCTCTCTCTCTTTCTCTCTCTCTCTCTCTCTCTCTCTCTCTCTCTCTCTCTCTCTCTCTCTCTCTCTCTCTCTCCTCTCCTCTCTCTCTCCTCTCTCTCTCTCCTCTCTCTCTCTATCTCTCTCTCTCTCTCTCTCTCTCTCTCTCTCTCTCTCTCTCACCATTTTGACCACTGAGGCAACATTTCACAATTTCCTGTTTCATTCCACCAAAAAGGAAGAGAGAAAAAAATAACAATTAACTTTTCCACCTCCAATATAACAATAAAATGAGAAATTCCTTATATATTATGTGTTAAGTGGTGGTACTGGTGGTGGTAGTGGTGGTGGTGGTGGTAGTGATGGTAGTGGTGATGGTAGTGGTAGTGGTAGTGGTGGTGGTAGTGATGGTGGTGGTGGTGATGGTAGTGGTAGTGGTTGTGGTGGTGGTAGTGGTGGTGGTAGTGGTGGTGATAGTGATAGCAGTGGTGGTGGTAGTGGTGATAGTAGTGGTAGTGGTGGTGATGGTGGTGATGGTGATTGTGGTGGTGGTGATAATAGTAGTGGTAGGGGTGGTGGTGGTGATAGTGGTGATAATAATAGTAGTAGTGGTGGTGAGTGTAGTAATGATAATATGAGTAGTGGTGGTGAGAGTGGTGACAATAATAATTGTAGTGGTGGTGGTGAGAGTGCATGGTGGTGATAGTAGTGATATGATAATAATGGTGGTGATAGTAGTGGTGGTGATAATTGTTGTTACAGAGGTGTCAGTGGTTTGGCTCGGTTTTGTCACCAGTGTTGATATTTGGGAGTATTTCTGTTGGTTGTGTGTGTGTGTGTGTGTGTGTGTGTGTGTGTGAGAGAGAGAGAGAGAGAGAGAGAGAGAGAGAGAGAGTGAATGTGTGTGTGTGTGTGTGAGAGAGAGAGAGAGAGAGTGAGTGGGGATGAGGGGGTGTATGTATGTGTGTAAAGAGAGAGAGAGAGAGAGAGAGAGAGAGAGAGAGAGAGAGAGGAGCGTGTGATACAGTTAGGAGGAACTTATAAAAAGGTAGAAAGGGAGAGGTGAATGGGGGTGAGAGAGAGAGGGGTGGAGGGGTGAGAGAGAGAGAGGGATGGGGGATGAGACAGATGTATGGGTGACTTCAAGATCCCTCTCCCCGCCTCTCACTCACCCCATCCTCACCTCTCGTGTGGCCTCCCTCACCTCACTCATTCACTCTCTCTCTCTCTCTCTCTCTCTCTCTCTCTCTCTCTCTCTCTCTCTCTCTCTCTACTATATCTGTCTCTGTCTGTCTGTCTCTCTCTCTCTACGATATCTGTCTCTCTCTCTCTCTCTCTCTCTCTCTCTCTCTCTCTCTCTCTCTCTCTCTCTCTCTCTCTCTGTACGATATCTGTCTGTCTATCTCTCTCTCTCTTTCCCATCCCCCCTCCCCCCACCCCCTATTTTTCCCTGTCTCATACCACGTGTTTCAACTCAAACCATCCACCTGATTGGGGAAGAAGGGGGGGGGGGAGGGGGAGAAAGAGAGGGAGGGGGAGGGGGGGGAACGTGGGGGAGGGGATGGGGAGAAACGTTGGGGGTGGAGGTGAATCGATAAATAGATAGATAGACTCATAGATTGATAAGATGGAATGACAAATAGATAGATAGAATGAAAAATAGAGAAATTATCAGACAATAAATTGACAGATAAATAAATAGAGAGATAGATAATGAGATAAAGATAGATAAATGAATATAGAGAAACAGAGGTGGGGCGAAATTAACAAGGAAATAAATAGAATGAAAAACACAGTAAACAAACAGAAAAGAATGAAAAGACAGACAGGAGAAATCATAGTACTTACAACAACAACAACAACAACCGCAAGAGCAATATTATTATTATTATTATTATTATTATTATTTTATTATTATTATATTATTATTATTATTATTATTGTTATTGTTATTATTATTGTTATTATTATTATTATACTATTATTATTATTATGTTATTATATTATTATTATTATTATTATTATTGTTATTATTATTATTATTATATTAGTAGTAGTAGTAGTAGTAGTAGTAGTAGTAGTAGTAGTATTATTATCATTATTATTATTATTATTATTTGAAGACAGAGAGAGACAGAAGGACGGGAAAATATCGAGTCCAGTCCAGGTAGACAGAAAGACCGTGTACAGGTGAGTAGCAGGTATAGAAGAAGGGAGAGAGACGGATATATGGGGCAGTTGTAGGACAGGTAGGTAGGTAGGTAGGTAGGTAGGAAGGGAGAAAGGTTGGTTGGTTGGTTGGTTGGTAGGGAGTGAAGGAGGATGGTTGGCTGGTTGGTAGGGAGATTGGAGAAGGTTAGTTGGTTGGTTGGTAGGGAGTGAAGGAGGTTGGTTGGTAGGTTGATAGGAGTGAGGTAGGTATAATGGTAGGGAAGGAGGGAGGTACCGGTATGTAGGTAGGTTGGTAGTTTGTTAAGTAGGGAGGTAGATAGGTAGGTTGGTAGGGAAGGAGGGAGGTAAATAGGTAGGTTAGTATTACTTAGGTAGAGAAGGAGGAAGAAAAGAAAATTGGTTGGTAGGTAGGTAGGGAGGAAGGTAGGGAGGGAAGAGAAAGAGTTAGGGATGTAGGAAGGTTGGTAGGAAGGGAGGATATTAGGTAGGTAGGTTGAAAGGTAGGTTGTTAGGTAGGTAGGTAGGTAGGTGAGAGATAGATTGAAAATAACAGGACTCCTTCTTCATTACAAATACAAAATAAATTAATAACTGCATAATTTATAAACATTTGAAAATAATAGTTCACGATAAATATCAATCTATACACATATACCTAAGAACATATACACCATACACATATACCCAAGAACATATACACCCAACCACTTGTTCTCTTATCCTCCCGTATGACATAATTAACTCTGACCTGTTTCCAGCCTCGTGGTCCTGGAGTATGTGTCCCAATTTACGTCGAAGTTTGGGAGGATGAATTGTGGTGTGATAGAGGGAGTGACTGTGTCCAAGGTTGAGAGGATGAATTGTGGTGTGATAGAGGGGGTGACTGTGTTGAAGTTTGGAAGGATGAATTGTGTGATGGAGGGGGTGACTTGTGTTTACTGTCACCTGAGAAACAGAGAAAACTGTATTTCTGCTTATTAACACAGAGGGATAAATTGTGATATGCAGTTTATTTACATTGGAATCTAAAAAAAAAAATTAAATTGTTTACACTTTGACAGATTCAGAGCTTCTTCATGGTCAGGGATTCAATGTAAATATATAGGTGGGAAATTACTTTTGCAGACAACGGTACACTTGCTTGCTTGTGCTTGTGGCAGTCCATCGATGTCGATGACGACGCTGCTCTGCAGATGACAATGATGATGATGATTATGATGAAGACGATGATCAAGGGTCGTTCCGCTGGTGCCGCCGGAGATGGCTGTTGAGTCCAATGCAGGAGCCACACACACACAGTACACACACACACACACCAAAAACGTTCAGATAACATGTACAGCCACAATCAAATATCCACCGACACTTTCCCTCCATCGTAGTAAATGATTATCTGGTAATAAAGAACAACACATGTAAGATTTTGCAGGACAACATAATAATAATTGAGGGGTTGAGTTGACATAAGGTGTTGTATGATTATATTTCGATATGATACTGATTAACTTGCATGACGGAAGGAAAGTGTCGGTGGATATTTGATTGTGGCTGTACATATAAACGTTGTGTTGTTGACGTAGTTGCTTTTACCTGTGTGGTCAAAACACGTTCCCTTGTGCCATAGAGATAGATAGACAGACAGAGAGGAGGAAGGAGGACTTGGGAAGGCTGTGTGTGTGTGTGACCATTGGTATATACTATCTTGCCATCTCTCTCTCTCTCTCTCTCTCTCTCTCTCTCTCTCTCTCTCTCTCACTCTCTCTCTCTCTCTCTCTCTCTCTCTCTCTCTCTCTCTCTCTCTCTTATATTGTCATTTTCCCTTCCTATTATTATTTTTATTATTATTTTTATTATTATTATTATTATTATTATTATTATTAGTTCAACTCGTGTGTATAACTTTTATCTCCATCTCCTATTCTCGTGTTCCTTCGTTAGTTTTTCCTTCTCTTTTCTCCAACCTCCAACAAACTGGACCCCCAAACAAACAAACAAACAAACAAACAAACGAACGAACGAACGGACCATGAGGAAGAGGGGCCATAAACCAGACTATTGGACCATGGTTGCTGGGTAGGGCTGGGGGGCTGGGGGGGGCTTGGGGGGGGGGGTTGAAGTTTAGGGTCCCTCTTGTGGCTTGTTACTGTCCCACCTTTTGTTTTAAGGCGTCTGGGAATAAAGAGGCTTCGTTAGTGTTTGTTTAGAGGTAAGAAGAGGTATAGGTTTATGGCTCCATGGCCCCCCTCTCACTCACTCACTCACTCTCCCTCACTCTCCCCAACCGCTCCCTCTCTCCCCACCCCTCACTCTCTCCTCCCAGTTCCACCAGCCCTCACTCTCTCTCCCCACCTCTCACTCTCTCCTTCCCCTCTCCCCCCACCCCTCAATCTGTCCCCTTATCCTACCTCTCTTCCCCTATCCTACCTCCTAGACTAGAGAGAGAGGTAGAGAGATAAATAAAGAGAGATAGAGAGATAAATAAAGAGAGATAGAGGGATAAATAAAGAGAGAGATAAGAGAGATAAATAAAGAAAAAGGTAGAGAGATAAATAAAGTGAGAGAGAGATAAAGAAGGTGTTGTGTGATGAGATCTTTCTACTTAACACAAGGTGAGATAGAGAGATAAATAAAGAGAGAGATAGAGAGATAAATAAAGAGAGAGATAGAGAGATAAATGAAGAGAGAGATAGAGAGATAAATAAAGAGAGAGATAGAGAGATAAATAAAGAGAGAGAGAGAGAGAGATAAAGAAGGTGTTGTGTGAGATCTTTCTACTTAACACAAGGTGAGATAGAGAGATAAATAAAGAGAGAGATAAAGAGATAAATAAAGAGAGGGAGAGAGATAAAGAAGGTGTTGTGTGAGATCTCTCTACTTAACACAAGGTGAGATATATTGTTCTCCTCAATGCTACATGGCAGGAAGGACGGTGTGTAATGAATCTGAGAGAGAGAGAGAGAGAGAGAGAGAGAGAGAGAGAGAGAGAGAGATGGGTGGGGCAAAGGAGGAAAGGAAATGGTGTACAGAGAGAGAGAGGGAGGGTGGAAAAGGAGGAAAGGAAATAAATGCAACTGAGAGAGAGAGAGAGAGAGAGAGAGAGAGAGAGAGAGAGAGAGAGAGAAGAGAAAGAGAAAGAGAGAGAGAGAGAGAGAGAGAGAGAGAGAGAGAGAGAGAGAGAGAGAGAGAGAGAGAGAGAGAGAGAGAGAGAGAGAGAGAGGAAAGACAGAGACAAAAAGGAAACAAAGAGAGAGAGAGAGAGAGAGAGAGAGAGAGAGAGAGAGAGAGAGAGAGAGAGAGAGAGAGAGACAAGAAGGAAATAACAAGAGAGAGAGAGAGAGAGAGAGAGGGGGGAGGGGGGGGAGGACCTGAGCTAATTGAGACGAACAAGGTATTTGGGGACAGGAGGTGGGGTGGGGGGGTTGGCGGCTTCAGAGTTATAGCCCCCATTTCACCCCCCACCCCGCCATTTCACCCGCCATTTCCACATTCTCTTCTCCACCTTACCCGCCATTTTTTTCCCGCCAATATCATCATTCCCGCCATTTTTTTCCCGCCAAAAATTACCATTCCCGCCATTTTTTCCCGCCATTTATAAACTTTTTTTTTTCAGTTTTTCCTGGGTCATGAAAAATCGTCTGGAGTCACTCAAGATAAACCCTATAATTATTAATAAATATATAATTATTTAATATTAATTAATTTGAATGTTTATTGGTGATTATTTTTAGTTCTTAATTAATGAGGGGGGAGTGGGGGGAAGTGTTACTGATTCCTCCAAAGTATGCCTGGAAACAGAACCTCTTATTTGTATACTGAGGTGGGAGTAGTAGTATTAGTAGTAGTAGTGGTGGTGGTGGTGGTAGTAGTAGTAGTAGTAGTAATAGTAGTGGTGGTGGTGGTAGTAGTAGTAGTAGTGGTAATAGTAATAGTAGTAGTAGTAGTAGTAGTTGCTGTAGTAGTAGTCGTGATGAGAGAGAGAGAGAGAGAGAGAGAGACACACACACACACACACACACCCCACACACGAGCCCACGCGCACGCACGTCTGGCAGCCTGCCCGCCTCTGATACCTCCCTGAAATTTCCCCCCCAAACTCCCGTCTTCTTCATTTTTCCCCTGAATTGGTCTCGGCTCACACCTACCGAACTCCCTTAGGGCCCGGGAATGGTGAGAGAGTGTGAGAGTGAGAGAGAAAAGATAGGGGAAGTAAGAGTGAAAGAGTGAGTGAGAGAGAAATGATAGAGGAAGTAAGAAGAGAGAGAAAAGATAGAAGTAAAAGTGGGAGAGAAAAGATAGGAGAAGTAAAAGAGTGAGTGAGAGAGAAAAGATAGGAGAAGTGAGAGAGTGAGAGAGTGAGAGAGAAAAGATAGGAGAAGTAAGAGTGAGAGAGTGAGAGAGAAAAGATAGGAGAAGTAAGGGTGAGAGTGAGAGAGAAATTACTGAAAAGTATAAGCCTATAAGGGTTGGTAAAGGAGTTAATTATAAGAGTGAGAGAAACCACTGAAATTTATCAAGGAATATTTCATTGCTGTGTGTATGGGGAGAGGGGGTTGTTCGTAGGGAAATATAGAGAAAATAATGAGAGAGAAAGAGACAGACAGATTGACAGAGAAAGGGAAATATAGAGAAAATATTGACAGATAGACAGAGAGACAGATTGACAGAGACAGACAGATAGACAGACAGAGAAAGGGAAATATAGAGAAAACACAGACAGACAGACAGACAGAGAGATTAACAAAGAGACAGACAGACAGACAGAGAAAGGGAAAGAAAGAGAAAATATTGAAAGAGAAAGGGAAAGAAAGAGAAAATATAGAGAGAAAATGAGTGAGATCCATCCATCCATCATCCATCCATCTAACCCCACCCACCATCTTTTCTCCCCCCTACCGTGAGAGACTTGGTGATGGCAAGGAAACCCAATATTGAGACCTGATGTACTGGAATAATATCTCATACACCACTACTACTACTACTACTACTACTACTACTACTACTACTACTACCCCTATTCCCCTATCACTACTACTACTACCACCCCTATTCTCCTACCACTACCACTAATACTACCACCACCATTATTACTCCTACAACCACCCCTATTCCCCTACCACTACTACTACTACTACTACTACCCTATTCCCCTACCACTACCACTACTACTACCACCACCACTACTACCACTATTACTACCCCTATTTCACTGCCACCACCACTACCACTACAACTACTACTACTACTACTACTACTACTACTACTACTACTACTACTACTAACCTTATTCCCCTACCACCAATATGACTACTACTACCACCACCACCACCACTACTACTACTACAACTACTACAACCCCTATTCCCCTACCAGTACCACCACCACCACTACTACTACTACTACTACTACTACTACTACTACTACTACTACTACTACTCCTACTCCTATTCCCCAACCACTACCACAACTACTACCACCACCACTAACTACTACTAATACTACTACCATCCCAATATCCCTACCCTCAAATAACTCCATTACCACTACCTATACTACCCACCATCACTATACCCACCTCCACTACCCTCATGCCTTCCTTCCTCATAACCCCTTCATCTACACACACACACACACACACACCTTCTTTCCTCCTCCCATTCCATCAAACCCCTTCCTCCTCTCCTCTCATCTTCCTCTTCTCTTCCTTCATCCCCATCACCATCACCTTCATCACCATCATCATCATCATCTTCTGCCCCCCCCTCCCTCCCCCATTTCGTCTTCCTCGCCCCCCCCCTGCCCCCCCCCCCCCCTTTTCAATCTGGCTGGTTGATGTGGTGGAATTATCAGGACGGGCAGACGGCTGAACTGACCGTGTGTGGACCAGGGAGAGTAGACCCCCCCCACTCCTCTCCCCCTCCCCCACTCTCCCGACCCCCCCTCTCCCAGGAACTA
>JAWQEG010008258.1:0-20000 GCA_033782935.1 Petrolisthes cinctipes | reverse complement strand
CTTGTCCAAATAAATGGGTGTTTGATTCAATTTAGGTGATAATGTGGTTGTGTCTGGATCCAGGAAGCCGTATTGTGGGTATTGTACTTGAGCCTTTATAAGACCAGATTAAGGTACTATCTGTCAGAGTGGCAAGTTGTAGCAGAGGTGTTATACTGAGAGAGAGAGAGAGAGAGAGAGAGAGAGAGAGAGAGAGAGAGAGAGAGAGAGAGAGAGCACTGTCAACCCTTTCACCTTCTCCACCGTCACCATTCATCACCACCACCATCTCCATTTCTATTTCCATCTCCACCACATTCCTTCTCCTCCACCACCACCTCCAACACCATCATCTCCTCCACCACCACCACCATCTCCATTTCTACTTCCACCTCTACCACCACTCCTATCTCCACCTACACCACCACCACCACCAACTTCTTCATTTCTAATTCCACCTCCACCACCTTCCACCTCCACCACCTTCACCATCACCACCACCACCTCCATTTCTACTTCCACCTCCACCACCACCACCTCCACCAGCAGCAGGACCGTCACCTCTTGTAAAAATGTTGGAGTGACGTGTCTTTGTGGAGATGACCAATGAGTGTGGTGGCGAGGCTGATAACGTCACACATTCACACAATACACACCCAGAAACTACACACACACACAGGCACAAACACGCACACATAGGCTCACATACACAGGCTCGTACGCACACTCACACACACACACACGTAAAAGAGCATACACACACTCGAACTAATACAGGCACACACACAAACATAGTCACACACATGCACACGTAGGCTCACACACACACACACACACAGGCTCGTACGCACAAACACACACACTCAAACTATTTCAGACACACACATACACACAGGTAAAAGCATAATACACTCACAAGTAAAAGCACACACACACACACACACACACACGCAACACAACTTAATAGCCTATTGCCACTTCAATATTTCAGCCATGGAGACTCATCATACATTTGACTCACACAGCTTCGACCCAAACAAACCCCACGACAACAACAAAAAACGAAGGAGAAGCAAGTACAGAAATTTGAGTATACCGTTGGAAAGGTTAATAAAAAAAACTCATGACCGTCAACAACTCAACTGCATGCTACTTACTGTAAGGAACCCTGTGATGTAGTCAGAAAATTGGTGATAAATGAGTCCTTCAATTATTGCCACGAAACACACACACCTATATATATGGAAGGTACTTGTTTCGTGGCATGGTCAGGAGGAATCAGAAGGCTTCAATTTTCATACATGATCACAGAGGCCTTTAAGTTACTCTTCCATGTACAGTCGTCGCCACATGAAGATATCACACCACCCAGAGATCTGTTGTTGTTGCTGTTTATTATACATATATTTTTTTTTAAGTTATAAGGTAAAACTTTAGATACTATAGACATATACCTTATTTCGATCTAAAAGGGATAAAATATATAAGAAAACACGTTGTCATAATTATTTCGTCACCGTGTCCTTCAGTTATTTATAAGCATCTTCACTGTGGAAATTTTTATCATCTCTCTCTCTCTCTCTCTCTCTCTCTCTCTCTCTCTCACACACACACGTATACACACACATACAGTCAAAGGATCTCTCTCGTTCTCTCTCTCTCACATAAACACACACACAGTCAATGGTACTCTTTCTCTGTCTCTCTCTCTCAAATACATTCAGCCATTATCATCACGTTCATATGATCTATAATTGTACACTCGATCCCCTTAGACTCTGGACTGGAAGCCACAAGTACCCTTCATCCCCCTCCACCCCATCACCAGTCCTTATACAGCCTCACTCCTCACCATCACCACCACCACTTCACCACTACTACTCCCATCACCAGTCCTTATACAGCCTCACTCTTCATCATCACCACTACTATCATCATCACCACCATCACTTCATCCCCCTCCATCCCATCACAAGTCCTTATACAGCCTCACTCCTCACTCCTCACCATCACCACTACCATCACTACTTCTATCACCACCACTTCACCACTACTACTCCCATCACCAGTCCTTATACAGCCTCACTCCTCACCATCACCATCACTACTATCACCACCACTACTACTACTACTACTACTACTACTACTACTACTACTACCACCACCACTACCCCTACTATCAACACCATTTTCATTATCCCTACCACCACGACCACCACCACCACTACTACTACTACTACTACTACTACCACTACCACCCAGCAGTAGCCCACCCATACAGTGCAAAATATATAAGTCCCTCAGACGTGGTGTTGTCACGGCTTCATCTTCCTGTGTACATCCCTGCCTGTCTGTCTCCCTGTCTACCCCTTCAAACCTCCCTCCCTGCCTTTACTTACCTCTATACCCTGTTCTTAAGGCAGGGAGAGACAGGGAGAAGAGGCTATGAAAGGACAGGGAGGGGAAGCAGGAAGGGACAGGGAAAAAGAGACGATGGAAAGGGAGAAAAGGTAAGGAAGGGACAGAGAGAAGAAGAGGTGATAAAGAGGGAAGGAGAGAAGGGAGAGAATGAATACAAAGAGAATAGATACAGAGAGAGAAATGTGGACAGGGAGGGACAGGGAGAAGAGGGAAGGAGAGAATAAATACAGAGAGAGAGAAGTGTGCATGGATGAAAAGAGGGAGAATGCATTAATGGAAAGGTAAAGAAAGAAAGGAAGGAGTGAGGGACAGACAGACAGGGAGGAGAGGGGTGAGTGGGGAGGACTGCATGGTATAAAAGTATAAAGATAATAAGGTATAAATGGTATAAAGGACTGGTATAGAGAAGTTATTATAGGACTGGTATATAGAAGTTATTATAGGACTGGTGTGGGTGTGTGTGTGTGTGTGTTAATTATGTGTAATGACAGTTTATTGTGTCATTGTGTGGACTGACCTCTTGTGTTGTTGTTGTTGTTGTTGTTATGTTTCGTATTGTTGTGAGAGAGAGAGAGAGAGAGAGAGAGAGAGAGAGAAATTAGTATCCAGCTAACAATAATCCACAACACACACACGTACATACAGAGAGAGAGAGAGAGAGAGAGAGAGAGAGAGAGAGAGAGAGAGAGAGAGAGAGAATTAAGTTAGTATCCAGCTACCAAAATTTACAACAGAGAGAGAGAGAGAGAGAGAGAGAGAGAGAGAGACAGAATGAAATTAGTATCCAGCTACCAAAATTTACAACAGACAGAGAGAGAGAGAGAGAGAGAGAGAGAGAGAGAGAGAGAGAGAGAGAGAGAGAGAGAGAGAGAGAGAATTGATTGGCATAGGGACAACAGCTGTTATGGTTTGTTATACACATGTTCTGTTTGCCAAGTGTTCAATGTTCACTAATGGCTGGTGTGGAACAATATAACAACGAATAGAACAATATAACACCGGCTTTTAACCTATGTATGTATGTATGTATGTATGTATGTATGTATTCAAGTGTTGTACAAAACGTATATCTATTTTTTACACTATTTAGAGCTCTGTGTGTGTGTGTGTGTGTTTGTAAAACTGTATGTATGTGTGTGTGTGTTTAGAACATTGTGTGTGTTTGTGTAGAACTGTGTGTATATCGTGTGTGTGTGTGTGTGTGTAGAACTGTGTGTATTTCGTGTTTGTGTGTGTGTGTAGAACTGTGTGTATTTCGTGTATGTGTGTGTGTTTAGAACCGTGTGTATTTCGTGTGTGTTTTTAGAACTGTGTATTTCGTGTATGTGTGTGTGTGTTTAGAACCGTGTGTATTTCGTGTGTGTTTTTAGAACTGTGTGTACTTCATGTATGTGTGTGTTTAGAACTGTGTGTACTTCGTGTATGTGTGTGTGTGTTTAGAACCGTGTGTACTTCGTGTATGTGTGTGTTTAGAACCGTGTGTATCTCGTGTGTGCGTGTTTAGAACCATGTGTATCTCGTGTGTTTATGTTTAGAACTTAATGTATTTCTTATATGAGAGAGAGAGAGAGAGAGAGAGAGAGAGAGAGAGAGAGAGAGAGAGAGAGAGAGAGAGCAATCCATTTGAACTGTGTTGTTTACCGTCTCATCCGGGTTAGAGAGAGAGAGAGAGAGAGCACCGTTTGATCCACGCTCTTTGCATGTGTGTATGTGTGTGTGTGTGTGTGTGTGTGTCATTCACCCATTTGGCACAGAGTATCAACAAAGTGAAGAATGAATGATAGAGAGAGAGAAAAAAAAATAAGACTTGTTCGAATCGGTACACTGAAACTTTGGCTTCGTCGTGGCTATACAGATCAACAAAACAATATAAAATTATACAGTAAATATTTATATGTACAGCCAGCAGCATAAATTCGCGTCCATCTCATCTCACGTACGTAATATTGTTTATATGACCAGATGGTTGCATTCTGAACCAATTTTTATTCCAACAACATACGTAATTTTCCATATGAGAACTATATCTGTCATCTCTGTATTAAAATTGTATTACAACATCACTATAGCTAATACATACACACGCAGGTGGAAATGAAGCGAACTTATGCTGCCGACTGTACATAAAAGTATATATAGTAATAAAATATAATTATGTTCCAAAAAGTGTAGATATTATAGTAAACAATATATGGTGAATCAATCCATCACTTTATAACTTTTGCTCCATCTTGTTTCGTACGAGGGAAAACATTACTATTTTTCTCCTTAAATATTGTGTTCTGTCCTCGGTGTGTTTGTCTCCTCCAGCGGCTTATGACCCGAGCTGTTTGGTGTCTGTCCGTGGCTGTGTGTGTGTGTGTGTCTCCTCAAACCACCATCGTCCTCTTGTAAATAAATAAAGAAATAGATAAGCGAAATTACTGAATAGAAGTTTATAGGCAAAAGTTGATATTCCAATAATAATAATAATAAAGATGATTGTGTGTGTATGTTTGTCATCACTTGTAACGTACACATACATACACACATGCAAACATCTATTTCTGCGCTCACACACACACACACACAATATATTTTTTTATCTATGCATAGGAATACCATTTTGTGTTCAAATATTGCATGAATAAGATATCACAGTCACTTTTAATTCCACCGATATTCTCTTAAATAAAAAAAAAAATCCTGCACTTTAAGTCATCCCTCTTCTTTAGGGAAAAATGGTATATGCTTTGCTGAGGATGAGCTGTTTTAATATACAATTCTTCTTTTGTAAAATTTTTATGCTGGTAATCTTTCATTCACTTTATTTACATTATATCATCGGTATGTATATATATGATCATGTCGAGTATATAATACATATTACTTGGCTTCATATCACACCATCATACATGAATGAGTTGTTTGTTTGTCTGTGTGTATAACCTTATATTATTTTTTACATAATCATGCTTTTTGACGCAAGTGTGACGTCGTCTATAATATTATACTCCTTCTCACAATATAACACCATAACCACAATGCCTCTCTCTCTCTCTCTCTCTCTCTCTCTCTCTCTCTCTCTCTTCGTGTTATAGATTCATTGGTGTTCCTCATAAACTTGGACTGCAGCTACTAATGGTTAAATTTTGAGTGAATTTGAAAGCTACTGATTCCTCCAAACCATGTCAGAAAACAGGCTGTCCCATGCAGTGTATATATATAGGAGTAAAGGATCTGTTTAGTTGTACTGTTTGGAGGAATCATTAGCCCTCCATTTCACTTTAGATAAATATTCAACTCGAGACTTAAATTATTGGTCTACCACCGTCTCTAACGATTGGAATTATAAGGTGAGAGTATATTTTTGGTACATTGGAGAGCCTTGATTCCTCCAAAGTATGCTAGGAAACAAGACCAGATGAGCAAAATTAATGGTGGTCTGTTGCTGAGAATAGTTTGCATGGAGGAATCATAATCTCCAAAAACGCCAAAACTATATCCTTCCCTTAACTGTCTTTCCTGTCCTTCTATTTCCTTCGTGTCTGCTCTTCCTTTCTCCTCCTTTCTATCACCTTGTGCTCCTCTCCATCACTTTCTCCTTCGTCCTATACGTGGTCTTTTCAGGCTTAGGACAAGCTTGCCTCATCCACAAATCTCATCTAATTCCTTCATGCTTTTTGTTGCTGTCGTCCCTTCTTTCTATCCCCTTCCTTCTCCCTCATCCTACAAGGTCTTCCAGGTCTCTATATATATAGGGCGATCTTGTAACATCCTCAAATCTACCAATAGGAACAGTTCAGAACTCCGAATCCTGAATGACGAGCTGCCTGAGAAAACCATACAACCCACAACACAATACAGTACATCAACATCCCCACATTAAATCCCCATCAACATCCCTATATTAAATCCCATCGACATCAATATCCCAGCTGGCTTTCTGTATATATATATAGGGTTCGATTCCCCGTGTGTGGTGTGGGGTAATTTGTTCATTCAGTATTCGGAACTCGACAATAAAACAGCCGTGATATAATTAATGTAAGGGTAGATATTGTTGTGTTGGTGAATTGGTTGGAAGGTCTGTGATTTTTCCTCCAAAATACTATCCAAGGAAAATAAAAACCGAAAACACCTCAATGATACTAATAGGGGATCTGTTTCTTGGTTATTGCTCGGAGGAATCTATAAAGACCTTACTTAATTCCATGCAATTCACCAACAAAAGAATCATCCCTCAATTAATTAACTATAAACTGGAGAAGCATTGCCTATAAAAGAACCTCATCATTGCCATAGACGTTTGTTTTACCGAGACTGACTAACGCTTGTCGATTTTATATTCAGATGATTTTACGTACAGGACTGAATAGCCGTAATGCCATACCGTCATGTGAGAGAGAGAGAGAGAGATCGCAAAATATTTTCATTGCCAGATTTCCAAACTATATATACTCAAAATACCGAACTGTATAAAATGCTACGTTTATGAAGCAATGGATATTTGTGTCAAAGTTGTCTAGCGTTAGTATACAAGAAGTAAAGGAAAGGTATTGAAGTAACTCATGCAATTTAGTATGACTCAAATAATTAACCTAAAGAATAAGTATTTAAGTAACTATGACGAATAATAGACTTGAAGGAGATTAAGTAACTCGGTAAATCTGAAGTATTCTGGATAAATTTGTACCATTAGTTATTTTTGTTGTTCATAGGCTATTCTGTTTTGAAGGTACTCTCAAAAGCATCTCGATAATTGTATGTAAAATATAGCATTACTATACCCATCCATTTTTTTAAACCAGATGGGATACCTTACACCAGAAATAATAATGATAGTAATATTGGTAGCCGTCGCGTTTATTTATATAATGTTAGACTATTTATTTTACCACTAACAATAAAATGGCAGTCTGAATATTGTAATAAATCCTTCTCCTCAATGTGTCACAAGCGGAACATTGACTAACTAACCCATACCTTGGATAACTACGGACATTCAGCAAAGTCCACACACAGTCCGTCTCGGGAGGAAGCTACAGTTGTATGTACACAAATATTTGCCCAGCCCTGCCCTGCTACTCTCACCAAGCGGCCCTGTGTGAGACTGTGGAGGTTTGGTGAACTGCGAGAGTGGCCACGAGAGGGCAGCACCTAGCGTCCTTTGGGGTGGAGCTACGGGGTCAGGGGCGGGACGGACGGGGGGCCTCTCCATGACTGCCATTCATTGATGTACCAAATATATGCCTGTTTTATCCATCATTTGCACCGTTTTGTCGAAATAGGCTTTTCACGATGTGTACATTTGCGTAGCCTGGTCATAGATGTGTTGATAATGTGGTAATATCGGTGCTGAAGGTAGATATAAATACATTCTTTAATCCTTGGAAGCATCGCATTGTGTTTACACGGTATATCGACGGTTGGTGGATGAGAGGCTGGTGGGCGTGTCCTCATCACTACAAAGACACACACACCATGCCCTGACCACGTTAGTTGAATATCTGCGAGTGGGTAGAGCACATTGGAGAGACTGTGTTGTCCTTGCCTATAAGCTTGTATCCATCCATCCATTCCTCCCTTTGCGTATACCAAGGAAATCAACAAAGGTAAAGAAAGCTCCATTGTTGCTGCTGTGTTTTGCTCCTCTGTACAGTAGGGTGGTGTTGGTGTTCTTCTGCTGGACTGTGAAACGCTGTGTGAGTGTGTGTATGTGTGTCTGTGGTGGTGTTGGAGTTAGTGTTTTTATTTGTGAGAAGTCTGTTGTTGCAGATTGTACATACAGTGAGTAAAATAAGCTAGACAAGGCTGTGTGTGGTGGTGGTTGTGGTGTGGGGGCAACATGCTAGGCTTCAGGGATCATCTCCGCTATACGCCTGCGTGTGAATGGGTATCTGTTGTTGATATTACCAGGATATTTAGGCTAGTATATCGATTCCCTAGTGAAAATGTTCGTTTATCATTGGCCATTTGGTGATATCCACGCGATTAGATGATAGGCTATATTGTGGTGTCGAGAAATTTGCTGGTTTAAAGGAGGGTAGTAGTGTTGAAAATGTTACTTGTGTATGCATGGACTCTGTGTATGTGTGTGTGCATCTCTATGTGAATGTATGTATGTGTATGTGCGTGGTAGCGGCGACACTAGCGGCGCAACACTACCAACATTACCACCACCACCACCACCTCGACACGGCACATTCACCCATATGACAACCATTAGCAGTGTCAGTGGGAGACGGTGCAGCTGCGGTGTGTTAAAAATGCACAACGTTATGTTTAGTAGGGAGCCCTGTCGTCAGTTCCTGCCTCTAAATCCTCTCTCATAATATATTTTCATGGGGTTGTGGTATATTGTCTCTTTATTAAAATTCTCGCACCATATTCGTTTGGACTTAATATTACAATAGTTTTATTTTACAAGTTCGTACAATTGCCTCTAAATTCTCTCTCATAATATATTTTCATAGAGTTGTGGTATATTATCTTTTAAAAATTCTCGCAACATATTCGTTTGGACTTAATATTACAGTAGTTTTATTTGACAAGTTCATACGGTTAGTTTACGTCAAAATTACTACAAAGGAAATTTTACCAGTATTCATTTTGGGTGTAGAATGAGAGACTGGTTGAAGCGATAGTTATATGTGTATGCAAAACTGTTCACAATACGGCCAAGTTCTTAGAATAAAGTTAATAATATAGTAGAGATAATGATGTATGTGTGTGTGTGTGTGGTATATGGTAGCAGCTAAGTTAAAGCTATGCGTGCCTTTTCGTAGTGAACATCATTACATTGTTAAGCGCAGCGTAATGTATAGCTGTTGTGTTCAGTGAGGCTCAACAAGACTAGGATGATTATATGCTCAGTGCAGGTGATGTGTCGCTCACCTGGACACACACACACACATTCCTGAATAGCGCACGTGTGGTGATTTACTCTTTATCTCCTAATACTGTCTGATTATTATGCTAGGTAGGTTGTGGTAGGTCATTAGGCTACGTGGGTCAATGTTGTGTGTAGTTTAGCAGTGATTGGTGTGGACAGTGTGGTTGGTTTCATTTGATTAGGATATAAGTAGTTTAGCTGTGATTGGTGTGGATATGTGTTGCTTCATTTAATTTGGGCACTAGTGTGTGTGTGTGTGTGTAAAGCTAACATGAATTTTGAGGTGCCATGAATTTAATGCTTAAAATCAGTAGCTGGTTATATATTTACTTATATATTAATTTCCTGTCAGAGTGTGTAGTGGCTAAAGGCATTATTAATATTGCTAACATGGAAAAAAAATAGCATGAAAATATTATGGTAAGTATTTAGATAATTATACCTATACCTTGGCTTGAATGTGTTGAGTGCAATTCATATATATTTATATTTATCAATATCCTTGGTGTGTATTAGCCAGCAATAATATATATATTTATAATGTATAATGTAGTGGGATAATAATTTCTCAGTCATCGCTTCAACCATCAGAGAATTGTAACTATTTTTCCCTCACTGTAAAATAATAATAATATTAATTGACCACAGTAGCAGTTTGTAATGAACCAAAAAAAATGCTGAAATGTGTACATAACATAATTCCCTATAACATGAATGTCCAATTTAATTTTGTATTCATTACGACCGACCAAACTAGACTGTATTTTTATCTCGGGTTTCCGTAATTCCATAATAATAATAATAACAATTCCTATTCCTGTGTGTGCCCGATGGTTCGTATACCCTATCAACACTTGTATATACGCCTTCCCTATTGTCCCCTGCTAAGCATAAATATATACCTCCTTACTAGGCTATAATATCGGTATTACTAGTGCAATTCCCAACCTGCTAGGCTATAATAATATGTTCCTCCACCCTATTCAGTTGCTCGATATATTGTGCTTTTGTTATTTCGTTTATTTTATTTATTTTATCCAGCTGCTACACTTGTTCACTCGTGCCCTTTGCCCTCTGTACGTGTTATATATCCTTGCCCTTAATATTTATGCTATGATTTCGTCAACAGTTTGAACAATAAGACTAATATTCTTTTCAACTCTAAGACAACGGCTCTTTAAACTTTTTATTTTTCATTCAGCCATCGTATACCGGTCATCGTCATCGGAGAATCATTAGTTTTCTCTTTTTTCTTTTTCTGTGTGTGTGTGTGTTTTTTTTTTTTTTTTATCTACCGGTGTTTCATTTTTTTTTAAATTTAACTCTGCACGTTCCCTACTGTAAAAATCATTATAGCCTAATATGCATCCTCCCTACAGCGTTAATAGTTCCTCTCAGCGCTAACCTGAGAGTCCTAATCATTATCATAATAATTTGGTACCATAGCGCTAACAAACTCGTGCCGTGAATTTAAAGTCCCCCGGAGCAACTTGGCAAAGGAAGGAAGGCCATATGGTCTGTTTTGTGACGGATTTGCAAACAGTTTTATATTTTTATTATATCTTTCTGCGATTGGGAACAGTTTTTTATTATTATTATTATATTTGTTCTGCGAGAGGCAAGCGCAGTTGATGTTAAAAATTTTGCAGACCTACTTATCTATTTACTATCTTATTATATTTACTTGAGTAATTAACAAGAAGAAGAAGAAGTCAACAACAACACGATTCATGTTAATTAAAAAGGAAACTATTGTATTTAAAATGTCCCGATAAATCCTACACGTGTATCTATCCATAAACATTTATTAGCGCTAACCTTATAACCAGACACGGAGATAACTTATATTATTATTTATTTATTTATTTATTTACTTAGCGGTGACCTCATTTATATATTAATTAACTGTGAGTTCTGACCTCCCGTGTAGCCTATATATAATTATAATTAACCCTTAGCGTATACGTAATCTGACCTTCTCCTCTTTTGTGTGATCGCTGGCTAACCTGACCTAACCTAACCTAACTTTCCCTGACCCCCTGAAATCGTGAGCGGGAACGAGCTACATGACCTAGGCTACCCTGACTGAACCCTACATGATCTACAACACAATTATTATTTTTTTTCGGCTGCTGGTTCATTCAAGACAAAAAAATAATTGAAGCCGTATTTTATGAGATCTGTTTTTTGGTCTAGGCTTGTTTGAGGTGTACAAGGTGTAGAATAATAATAATAAAAATAATCTTATGTACTGTTCCTTTTATGTAATACAAGCTCTAATTTTGTATTTCCAAATTGTAATCAGTAAATACGATAAAACAAATATTTACCGGATATCAATAGGAAAAGAAATCGGTATATATATATAATTATAACGGATCAATAAATGAATACATACATACATATTCTACATGCAAGAACGAGTGTAAATAAATAAATTGATAAGCAAGTGTTTCATATATTACAAATTGGGAAAAATAGGAATATTATCTAGAATTATATTTCATCAATTATTTCACAGTGACGAGAAAATATTACACCAAGTTATGAAGGTTCGGATTATGTTAATGTATTCCATCGGTATCCGGTACGGTAGCTAAAACATAAATTTATTACTGTAATTATTTTTTTAGCATTATACTGAGGATATGTTACAAGAGATAAAAAGCCATATTTCATTGTATTTATTATTGATCAGCGAGTTATACACCAATTAATTATTTCAGTGTATTTATTATTGATCAGCGAGTTATACACCAATTAATTATCCCTGTATTTCATTATTATTATTATTATTTATTACTTATCCTTTTAAATTAATTATTATCCTATTTGTATCGTGCTCATTTATTGATAATTATTTATAGCGGTTAGCAATTATCAGTAAATGTATTTGTTATTAGATTATGGTCTAGTAAGAAATTAGCTTCTTTAGTTATCATGGTATAAATTATAACTTATTTATTGACTACCGGTACTACCAAATAGGTATTATATTACTTCACAGAATTATTGCAGTATTACTATTTCTATTGTAATATATATTTTTTCTTTACACTGTTAAGAATTATTATTATTATTATTATTCACCTGACACCCACATCTCCTTTTCTTCAGATTATTATTATTATTATTATTATTATTATTATTATTATTAATAATCACTTAACACTCACATCATATCCTGCCTTATACGAAATATTATTATATTATTATTATTATTATTATTATTATTATTATTATTATTTAGTCAATATCCTTCCTTATACGAATTATTATTATTATTATTATTACAACATGTTCTGACCCTGTACAGATGATGGACGTTGGTAGTGGCGGGGTGGGTGTAGGTGTAGGTGTAGATGGGTCACAAGCTGCCCAGTACCCACCTACAGGCTATGCACCCATGTCCTCACTTCAAGACTTCTACTCCAACACCCAACACTGCTCCTACTCCAACCCTGGTGAGTACAGATGGAATTATAGTTGTTGTTATTATTTAGATAGTTAATTATTTAAGTGCCTGAATTTGCTTGCTGATTTTTATTATATATATATATATATATATGCAGTAACTTCAAGTACACCATGAAGCAAATGTATGCAATATATCCACAGAAGAAAGGAAACAGGAACAGTAAGTACTTTCGTATATTACATCTTCAGCCAATGATTCTGTCTGAAGATGTAATATACGAAAGTACTTACTGTTCCTGTTTCCTTTCTTCTGTGGATATTTTGCATATATATATATTTCGGTTTATCTGCTGTTGGCTACAGTTAATAATTCTATGGAAGTTTTTGCCTTGCTATTTTATATATTTTTTTATAGGCTATATATGTTTTGGTTTATTCCCTTCGTTGTAAATATTTCTAGAACATTTTTTTATTGTCTTGCACAGTTTATTTTATTTATTTTTATATATTTATTTATTTGCTTACTGGATTGACTGTTATTTTAGATTATATTAAATTCATGGGTCGTGTCGATTTTTGGGAAAACTGATTAGATATTTAATTTTTTGATAAACTGGAGATACGGTAATGAAAGTATTTTATATATATATATGTTGATTATAAAACCCTACCTGTATTCGTTTTCCCCTTGTGACAAACTTACACCGATTGTTAGTAATATTTGTACAGCATGTAATTATTTATTTATTATGTATAGCGAACTGTATAATATTATTTTTTTTTCCGCGGCCTCCTTAAAAAAAAAAATCAATTTCGGTGTTCACTAAATGGATATTATTATTATTATTATTATTATTATTATTATTAAACATCTCGTCGGGAATATCTTCAGCCATCATTTATTATTATTATTATTATTATTATTATTCTCTCTCTCTCTCTCTCTCTCTCTCTCTCTCTCTCTCTCTCTCTCTCTCTCTCTCTCTCTCTCTCTCTCTCTCTCTCTCTCTCTCTCTCTTATTATTATTATTATTATTCACACAGTTTGTCTGATACTGAACTAAAACCCTACCCCACCCACACCACACCCTCCTACACCCCACCCCACCCCTTCCTCATACACCCTATGTTTCTACACCCAAATCCCATACACCCAACACCCTCACCGTACACCCTACACCCTCAGACACTGGGCTCCTTATTTCAAACGTATAATTAGTGAAGGAAATTAATGCAAGGAATTAACCCCACGTCATGTAAAAAAGGGACACTTAATGGTCGTCACACACACACACACACATACATACACATACATACATACATACATACACACACACACACACATACATATACATATACACACACATGCAACGTACACATACATACACACAGGCATACATTTATTTCTGCACTCATACACACACACACATGAAACGTACACATATACACACACACACGGACGCAGGCACAACTTTTTTCTACGTACATACATACATACGTACACGTTAAACACACATAATATAAAACAATTTAAGTCACGCACACGATGTTCAGTCACGCTAAAATACACACACACACACACGCACATTAGCGACGCAATCATGCTTGAATTTACACACACACATACACACACACACACACACAGCGGCGGCGGCGATGGTGGCTGCCAAAACTCCCTCGACCGTCCTTACACACACACACACACACACACACACATGCATATATCTATTTCTACACACACACACACACACACACACTTAATGCAGTCTATAGTGTACTGTATATAGAAAATCTCTCTCTCTCTCTCTCTCTCTCTCTCTCTCTCTCTCTCTCTCTCTCTTGTAATCTGTAGTGTTAATAGAAAATTCTCTCTCTCTCTCTCTCTCTCTCTCTCTCTCTCTCTCGTAATCTGTAGTGTTAATAGAAAATTCTCTCTCTCTCTCTCTCTCTCTCTCTCTCTCTCACACACACACACAGTTTATGCGGGTGGAATACAATAGTTATCCCTGGAAAACATTATAATTAAGTTTTTCCAGGATACCACGAGGAGCTTATAGGAACCCTGTGATCATTAATAATAATAATAAATAATAATAATAATAATAAACGACTCGACTTCCCCTTACATTTGGAGCAATCACCAGCACCCAGAAAGTAAAAAAAAAAAATAATAATAAAAAAATAAATAAATAAAACTGAAAATATTAAATAAATAAATAAAATGGAAAATAAATAAATAAAATAAAGATAAATAGATAAAATAATAAATAAAATAAAGATAAATAGATAAATAAAATAAAGATAAATAGATAAATAAAATAAAGATAAAATATTAAATAAAATAAAGATAAATAGATAGATATAATAAAGATAAATAAATAAGTAAATAAATAATCTTATACTATATGTTCTTGACAAGGTCTGGTTGGGGTTGATCGTGGTTAGTCAGTCATCAAGTGAGGGATTAGTTGCCAGTAATTATTATACCGGGGAGTGTAGTTTGCGCGCGCAGGGAGGTGTAATTCTCACCCTCTCACTGGCTGATGTTTCATGAATTTTGTGTGTGTGAGAGAGAGAGAGAGAGAGAGGGAGGGAGGGAGGAAGAGAGAGAGTGTGTGTGTGTGTGTGAGAGAGAGGGAGGGAGGAAGAGAGAGAGTCTGTGTGTGTGAGAGAGACGGAGAGTGTGCGTGTGTGTGTGAGAGAGAGAGATAGAGTGTGTGTGTGTATACAGAGAGTGGTGGGATATTTTGACGCCTTTTTTGTGTTTATATATAGAAGTGTGAAATTTTGAAACTTTTTTTTTTATATATATATAGAGAGAGAGAGGTGGGAAATTTGGCGCCTTTTTTTGTGTTAAAGTAGGAGAATTTGGGGTGTTTATTATAATTTTCTATTTTATTTTTCATCAGTGTTCATGAGTGTAGCGCTTTCGGAATCATAATCTTGGTGAGGATAGATAGCGCTTCTTGTCGAATAAACTGTGTGTGTGTGTGTGTGCTTTAGCTGATAGCGTATAGTACATCCCCGGCAACCGATAGTATTATATATATATATATATATATATATCATTATTGTTATTATAGAAAGTTGTCTTAAATCGTATACACTAAGATAATTATAAAAAAAAGCTAGAATGCTAAAGAAATATATATATATAATAAATATATATATAGTATGCTAAAAAAAAAAAAATATATATATATATATATAATAATAATAAACCCGATTCCCGCGCCCGCCAAAAATTAACGCGGGAAAAGGATGTAAACAAAAGAGCATCGATGGTGTGCGTGACAGAGCGTGTGTCTGGGGTTGCACTAAATCGCAGCTTAGTGCACCAGTCATCATCCCCTTCACGACCCTAACATTACGATTACCACACCAACGATGGCTGGCCCGGGGTGAGGAGGGGAGGGAGAGGGGAGAGGGTGATGAGGAGAGAGAGAGATAGAGAGAGAGGGGGGGTTGTCGTGAGTGGGAAGGTGGTGATGAGGAGAGAGAAGGGGAGAGGGTGTGGTAGAGAGAGAGAAGGGGAGAGGGTGTGGTAAAGAGAGAGAGAGAGAGAGGGGAGGGGTGTGTGGTCGTGAGAGGGAGGTGGTTATGAGGAGAGAGAAGGGGAGAGGGTGTGGTAGAGAGAGAGGGAGGGAGGGTGTGTGGTCGTGAGAGAGAGAGACGGAGAGAGAAAGAGAGAGAGTGTGTGTGTGTGCAACTAAAACTCTCACTCTCTCCCCTCCCACTCACTCTCTCGGTCGGTGTCTGAACAAAAAGCAGGAGGGTGAGGCGGTGTAACCCGATCACTGTATACACGAACGAACCCAGCACACACACACACACATTCGCGCACACACATACACAGACAAACGTACACACATTCACAGAAGCTTTAACACACACATGAAGCATACACACACAGAATCTCTCTCTCTCTCTCTCTCTCTCTCTCTCTCAGAACGACGACAACAGGGCACTAACCCCCACCCCCCACCCCACCCCACCCCATCCCACAAACCCCTCCCCCCCAGTAAATTGTAAGGCAGCCCGGCGTGTGACGTGTGGCCGACTCCCGAACGTCAACACCGACGCCACCACACAATACGTCACCAACACCAACACCACCACCACCACAACAAACACTCGTACTAGACCCCATGCACCACACAACACCAACACTAATACCTGTACGACAATAACACACAATACGTCACCACACCACAACGACCACACCAACAAACACACTCATATAAGACTGCAACACCAACACCACCACCACGACAACAACAAACACTCGTACTAGACCCCATGCACCACACAACACCAACACTAATACCTGTACGACAATAACACACACTACGTCAACAACACCACTAACACCACAACAACAACAAACACTCGTATAAGACACACCACACAATACCAACACGACCACTACGACAACAACAAACACTCGTATAAGACACACCACACTGCAACACCAACACCACCACTACAACAACGACCACACCAACAAACACACTCATATAAGACACACCACTCAATACAACACCAACACCACCACAACAACATCACAACACCAACATCACAACAACAACAACAAACACTCAATGCAACACCAACACGACCACAACAACAACAACAACAACAAGCACTAGTATAGAACGAGGGTTTTGGCTAAGGAGATGAATGTTCCAAGTGTTATATAAAAATTTAATGTGTTGTGGAATTTTGCGAACCCTTTGAGGAATATGCAAAGAGTTGGATGATTGTCGTGATGTGTTTTCAGTTACTTGTTTGTTGATTTATTCATTTATTTTTATATGGTTTTATCGATGCGACATAAATATAAAGTAAGTACCGTACATATTATCATAACGCATTCTTCATTTTCCCTAACGCAAATTATGTTATTCTTTAATTAATTATAAAACACTAAAGCAGAAAATGTCGCTAGATGTGAGATTTTAGGGGATGGAATGCGACTTGTAAAATATAATGATAGTTTCTTGAAATTCAGAAGTCGCTCTATGTGTTTATTTTGGGATGGGCTGGAATGCTACTTGTATAAATCTGCTCAAGGCCTATAGGTGTGTGTGTGTGTGTGTGTGTGTGTAGGCTTTGAATGTGCCTGTGGTGGTGGTGAAGGTGTCTTGGGTCTGTCCCCAACGGCGTGTCAGGGCGGCCACGTAATCTGATTAAGAGCCTGGAGGAGGAGGAGGAGAAGAGAAGAGGCAGTTGTAATCCGCTGGGGGTCGCCATTTTCCTCTCCCCCTCCCCTCCTCTCACTCCCTCTCCCCTCTCCCTCTCCCCTCTCCCTTCAGGTATACACAGGTGCGGAATATTCGTTGCTGGTTACTGTCAGTTTTATTACACACACACACTCACACACACACTTGGGCGAAATTATATTCTGTTGAAGTTTCTGTTCGGGTTCTGTGTGAGGGGGTCATTGTTGGAGAGGGTGTCAGGGGGGTCCTTGGAGGGGGTGTTTGGGGGTCTTTTTGTGGTTTCTTTGAGGGGGGTCTTGGTGGGAACTTAGTGGGATGTTGGAGGGGGTGTTTGGGGGGACATGGTGGGGGTGTTAGGGGGGACATGGAGGGGGTGTTTGGGGGAGGCTTTGAGGGGTCTTAGGGGGGGGTGCCATAAACCCACCAAAGGGACACAAGTGAGCATCACTCGGTAAACATTGGCTGGTGTCGTTAATCCTGTGTGTGTGTGTGTGTGTGTGTGTTGGTAATTCCTCCTGTTGTGTGTGTAATCCTTGTCTGTCTGTTTGTCTGTCGCCTCTGGGGTCCATAGGGAGGAGGTGGAGGAAGTAGGGGAAGAGGAAGAGACAGGAGAAGGAGGATGGGAAGAAAGAAGGTAGAGAGATGAACGAACGAGGAGGAATAGGAAGAAAAGAATATTGCAGAGGAGGGAAACACAGATAAGCCTTTCCCGTAACACACACACACACACACACACACACACACACACACACACACACACACACACACACACACACACACACATGTAAAGATTCAAGTGCATTAAATCTATCTATATATATTTATAGGCTATCCCGAAATGAAACTTAGAGGAGAGGAGTGTTGATGCGAAGTTAAGACCCTGTGATGTAGTAAAAAAATTGGAGATAAATGAGTCCTTCAAAATATTGCCACGAAACACACACACACACACCTATATGGAAGGAGCTTGTTTCATGGCATAGTCAGGAGGAATCAGAAGCCTCCAATTCTAATATATACACGATCACAGGGCCCTTAAAGTGAATGAATTAATAGTATAAGACAGGACAAGTCAAACGTAAGGCGGTCGGTCCCTGGGAAGAAAAAGGGGACCACTGATGTAAAAGTTTATCTCTGTTGGGATCACCTATACATTCACAAAAGGACTGACTCTTCGAAGTATTCCCTTGTAGCGGCTTTACGTGGGGCTGAGGGGAAGTGAAGTGAAGGAGGGGAAAGGAAGGGTAACTTATGGGAGTGAGGGGAGAGAAGAGAGGAAAATGAATTAGGTATTGGGGGTGAAGTGAGAAAGGGAAGGGAAGAGAGAGGGAAGCAAGGAAGGAAGGGAAGTGAGAGGAAAGAAGTAAGGAAGGAAGGAAAGGGTGTGTTTTGGAATTGAGGGAAAGGAAAGAGGGAAGGAAGGAAAGGAAAAAGAGAATGTAAAAGGGTATAGTATGGGAAATGAGGAGGAGGAGGGGATGGAGAAAGGGCTTTGTGAAGGTGAAGACAATATTTTTTGAAAAGAGAAAGAATGTGTAAGGGAAAATAGGGAGAACTTAATAACCCCTGAACAACGAAAAGGAAGCCGCGTTGTATACTCACACACTTATAATAATTAGTTGTCTTGTGTTTCGTTCAAATAATTATGTGTATATGTTCTGTGTATAGAACGCAAGTCTGTCTCTCTTTGTCTGAGGGATTTATTCTTTTATAGTTGGGGTTAATTGATGTGTATAGAGAAGATTTATTCTGTATAATAATTGTAAGTTTGGTTTGGGGATTATGGTGTGTATAGCCTACGAGAGAGAGAGAGAGAGAGAGAGAGAGAGAGAGAGAGAGAGAGAGAATATACGGAGACGTGAGTGTTGTAGAGACTAATATTGAGAGAGAGAGAGAGAGAGAGAGAGAGAGAGAGAGAGAGAGAGAGAGAGAGAGAGAGAGAGAGAAGAGAAGTAGGTGTACGTGAGTGTTATGGAAGACTAATAATTATAATATTTCATCACTCCATCTTTGCTGTCCTAACAAGATTTTCATTATGTTTCACCGCTCCCACCCAACTTATTATTATTATTATTATCGGACAAAGG
>JAWQEG010008257.1:20000-22644 GCA_033782935.1 Petrolisthes cinctipes | reverse complement strand
AAAGAACGACGGATGTGAAAGCTAGGAAAAACAAAAACATCTAACAAATGAACAGCTAACAAGTCGAGGAAGGAATGAAGTAAGATTGGAAAAGAGGAAGGAAGGAAGGAAGGATAGAATAAATTGAGAAAAGAAATACTGGAATAATGATAAGGAAGGAAGGAAGGAAGAAGGATAGAATAGATTGAGAAAATAACACTGGAATAATGATAAGGAAGGAAGAGTGGTAAAGTGAACAACAGGAAACAAGAGTGACAACAAAAACATGAAGAGTGATTCTGACCTTTTGCAAGTAAACTTTTAACTCTGACCTTGGCCATTGGATTCTAGCTCTTATTTTCTTCCTCCTCTGACTTCTCTTCTCTTCTTCCTGCTCATCATCAGCGTCATCATAATTATTACCATCATCATCTTCTTCAGTCATCATCATCATCATCACCATCTTCCTCCTGCTTCCTCCCTCCTCCTCCTCCTCCTCCTCCTCTCCATCATCATCATCATCATCATCATCATCATCATCTTCCTCTCCTCCTTATCATCAACATCATCATCATCACTATCTCTTCCTGTTTTCTTCTTTTCCTCCTTCTCCTCATTATCATTATTCACTTTCTCTTCATCTTTTCATTCCATACTTGGTTCTCTTCCTCTTCCTCCTTTCACCCGTGTCGCAATTCTTACCAAAGTAATTTATATTTGCGTTTTTTTCAATACAATACCGACTCTCCTTTTAGTAGAAATATTTCCCATGATACACCTGTACTACACTACTGTATCACACAATATTTTCATGTCAATATTTTCTTTATCTTCTTGTTTGGTTTTTGCAGTGATACATTGTATTTTTTTTAGTCTTTTGCCATCCATTAATGTTAAAGTCACACGTCCTCCAATTTTGTTAATCCTCAAGTCCACTTTTTTTAACACCAGCATCCAATTGATATAGTCGCAACGTCCAGTTTCCTTATCCCTAACTAAATAAATGGAAACTGAGTAAATATAATATATATATAAGAATCTGAGTACGGTACATCTTTTGAACTAACCAAGTAAGGGTTCTGTGGATAGGGCCAGGGCCAGAGCCAGGGCCAGGGCCAGGGCCAGGGCCAGGGGTAGGCTATGTGTTCGTGTACTCTTTGGTGTTCGCTCTGATGGAAATTCTGCACTTTTTCTCGCTGTGTATTTTTAGCGTAGCTGTTGGGCAATATATGTTTTTTACGCCGTCTGTATTTTTATATCTTGATGGACTATTTAATCTCTCTCCCATTTGGCACGGGTGTGTGTGTGTGTGTGTGTGTGTGTGTGTGTGTGTGTGTGTGTGTGTGTGTGTGTGTCAGATATAATACTTCTGAATGAGCATTTAATTAAGGAGTGCATGTGAGAGAACTTTCGTCTGGTGTGTGCATAAATCCGTTCTTGTGTGCAGGTTGTATATGCGTATACCATTTCTGTATGTATGTATGTATGTATGTATGTAATGAGCGTCTGTTATGGTTATATTTTTACATGTGAAAGTTGGTGTTTGTGTGGGTACATTTGCCTGTGCTTGAATGCTATTACGTGCCTGAGATTCTTTTCCTTCTCCGCTGAAAGCAATTTCAAGAGAGAGAGAGAGTTGTTGGTGAGACACTGTGTGGAGGCTTAGCGAACTGTGTGGATGAGTGAGAGATGGGTGAGAGACGGATACACAGACACACAGTAATAACAAAAGTTGAGGGAAAGCAAAGCAATGAGGGAAAGTTGCAAAGATAAAAGAAGGTAAGGAAGTGTGCGACGATGCAGAATGATGGAAACCCAAGCTGAGAGATCTCTAGGCTTTGATGGAAACCTCTCTCTAAAAAATTTATGTTAAAAGAAAAAAAGAAAAAAACCCCACGAGGAATGATATATTATCGTTCACAGCTATATGGATATCACAGTGCTAAAGAAAACAATAGGAAAAATAATAAAAGAAATGAAGGAGAGATACGAAGATAAAAAAGGAGGTAATTAAGGAAGTGTGACAGCGATACAGAATGAAAGAAAACCTGACTATAAAAACGAACGTAAAAAAAAAAAAAAAGAATAAAAACGCGAGGGAATGATATATTATCTTTCAAAAATGCATGTCTATCACAGTGCTAAGGAAAATAATAGATGAAGCCATGCACCCTTCATTATTCACACCATATACAGGCAATACATTCATAGGTGTGGAAAGTTATAGTGGTTTTTATGAATATCTACGGGTAATTTGTTGTTGGTTATTAGGTAATTTTGGTGTTGGTATGTATCGTACCGACCTGCCATGCATTTGTCACCGTCTCAAGCAACAAACACGTGTCAAATAACATGTTGTGTACATTATATTTAGGATAATTTTTGGTGCTACTATAAATATATACTCACAATTAATGGGAAAATTTAAGGTAAATATAGGATATATTTAGGGTAATTTTTGGAGCTACTATAATATATACGGTACTCACAATTAGTGGGAAAATTCTGGGTTACAAAACAAAGATAAGAAATACAGTGAGATTGAGTTGTTGGCACACAAATATATACAAAACTAATAAATACATTCAGAAAGAAATATCGTGTGACAAGGATTCAGAGAAGCAAAAATGGGTTACCAAAATATATATATATATATATATATATA